>CAUYPK010093461.1:0-19774 GCA_963574355.1 Loris lydekkerianus | reverse complement strand
CCTTGATCGCCCCGGCCCATGCAACAAAAACCAAACCCGCCCACCCCCACCCCCACAAAATAAACCAAACAAAATTAAAAAAAATATTATTTTTTTTTTTTTTTTTTTTTTTTTTTTTTTTTTTTTTTTGCAATTTTTGATCAGGGCTTGGTTTGAACCTGCCACCTCTGGCATATGGGACCGGCTCCCTGCTCCTTGAGCCACAGGCACTGCCCTTTATTCTTTTCTAATTAAAGTTCTTTTTAATTTATTTGGAACTGTTTTATAGTACAGACAGGTCTATCTTGGAGAGTGTTTCTGTACACTTGGGGAAAAATGTGTATTCTCTAGTTGTTGAATTGTGTGTGCCAAAATGTCAATTAGATTCATACTTATTTTGTTCCTAACTTTTATAGTAGATTTATTACACCTGTTTTTATGTCTGTCAGTTTTTGTTTCTTGTACTTTGAAGCTCTAATTTTAGGTGCATAGATTTTTTTAAGCATTTTTGTTTCATCTTGGAGAGTTGACCCTTTGAAACGTAAAGCTGATTTTCATTATTCATGGTAGTTCCATTCCAAAATGTTGCTGAGAATACTAAATTAGCAAATACTGGACCATTGCTCCTAGGAGAAATATGTACATATGTACAATTTTAAATAGAGATTATAGTTTTAAATCTTAAAAACAGTGTATCCTGGCAGATTCTATTTATTTTACAAAAGAGAAAGTGACATTCAGAGGTGTTAACTAAGTAACCTGCCTAAGGCTGTGCCACTAACAGGTTGTCTAAGTGGGGGGGTTAAGTCCTAACTATCCTCAGAGTTGGAGCTTCTTTCACTGGACCACACTGCCCCACATGGTCTCCATCTCCTGGTTATCCCTGTGAGAGCCCAAGCAAGAAGGCAGAGTGTCGCCTTGTTCAGCCTCCGTTAGGAAGGTGCATGTTGGAGAACTAAAATGTTTGGTGATCTGTGCACATCCATGAATAACTATGAAAGTATGGGGAAGGTTGATTTTGGATTTATAATAAACTTTAGTGATTAGATGAAATTTGAAAATATGAGATCCATAAATAATGAGCCTGTATACCACCTTTGCTCCTGGTAAGTTGTAATGTATTTCTTTTCCTGAAGTCTATTTTACCTGATATTAAAATAGCACTTTACCCTTCTTATGATTAGTACATTTGCATGATTTATCTTTTTCCAATCCTCTAACATGTACTTGTCTGTATATTCAGAATGAGTTTCCTTTGCATAGCATATCATTGGGTCTTAATTTTGAAAAAGTCTGACAACACTATCCTATTAATGTTTTATTCATTTATATTTAAAGTAATTACCATTAAGGTAAAAGTCTACCAGGTTGCTACTTGTTTCCTGTTTGTTTCATCCTATTTTACTTTTGTGCCTTAAATGATTTTTAGTATTTCGTTTTATCTTCACTTGTTCCTTTTTGCTGCAACTCTTTTAATTCTTTGATTTTGCTCTTAGGCAGATGATCTTGTGGTTTTCTGGGTCCTCTGAAAGAATCTGTGAGGTCAAGACTATTTTCACAGCACATTTGTGTTTTTTCCTCTCTTTATTTTATAAATTTACCATGAGGTTTTCAAGAAGCTATATGCCATGTTGTGTTAAAACATTAAAAGGCAATGCAGATATGGGAATCTACCCATCTTCCTTCCCTCCTTTTTTTCTATTGAGAGTTTCACTTTGCCTCCCTCGGTAGAGTGCTATGACATTATAGCTCACAGTAACCTCAAACTCTTGGGCTTAAGCAATTCTCTTGCCTCAATCTCCCAAGTATCTGGGACTATAGGCACCTGGATTTTTTTTTTTTGTTGTAGTTATTAGCAGGCCTGGGGTGGGTTCAAACCCACCAGCCCCAGTATATGTGGCCGGCACCCTAATCATTGAGCTATAGGTGCTGAGCCTACTTGTCTTTTCTTAAGACACTGTTGAGAAAATTTGCAAATTATGAAATAATGATGCTTCAAACTATTTTTCTTTGTTTTGTTATATATTGTAATTTCTTTTTTTTTTTTTTTTTTCTTTTTTTTCTTTTTGTACTTTTTGGCCGGGGCTGGGTTTGAACCCATCACCTCTGGCATATGGGGCCAGAACCCTACCCCGTTGAGCCACAGGCGCTGCCCTATATGTTGTAATTTCTCAAAAAAATTATATATGTATATAGATATGTTAACATATATGGGTTTTGTTAATGATCTCAATGTTTGTGTTCCTCCAAGATTTATATCTAGTCTGCTGAAATCCCAACTCTGAAGCTAATGATATTAGGAGGTGGGGCCTTTTGGAGGGGAGTAGGTCATGATGGCAGAACTTTCCTGAGTGGATTTAATGCTCTTATAAAAGGGAACTAACAGCAACCCTTGCCCCTACTGAGAATATGTCATCATTATTTCTAAACAAATATTAAAAGTTAATTTATAATATGGAAAATGCTAATAGATTGAACTCACATAAATAAACACTTGGGAGTTCTCAATAATTTTGAGACTACAGGCTTTCTAATGGAGAAACACTGCTCTCGCTTTTGTCATAAGCACCTTTAGACTTACCAGTCAGCTTACCTGTCAATAATATATCATAGCTGCAAGTCATGTTATATGTACCACCATTGTATATAGTACAGTATGCTTTCTTTTTTTCCCTTCATTTTATGTGCTATTATTACACATTTTGTTTTTACATATGTCAAATGTTTTATCTTTACACATTATTTTGTATTAACCTACATAATTACTATTTTAGGTAATCTTCAAATACAAATTCCCTTCAGTATCATTTTCATTCTGCTCAAAGAATTTCCTTTAGCATTTCTTAGAGTGTGGCCTGCTGTCAATGAATTCTCCCCATAAGAGAAATGCGTATGAGTCATAAAGATCATTTAGTTTTGATGAGTGACTGGATTACAGCAGACAAAATAGTAGAGCTATTTCAGAGCCAGACTTGGCAAGATTTTACTAGTCATTGAGTAGATGGAGGAGTGGAATATAACATGCTAAAATGCCTGTTATGCATCATAGCCAGTACCATAAAAATAAAAGAGTAAATATTGGGAGGCCCAACCAAAAGTATTATTATTTACAGATCATAAGACTTTCCATTTGGAAAACCCAGACTCCATTGAAAAATCACTTAAATGAGTTAATGTGTGTGTATAAATTTAATACCTATCCTATGTGACATGTATAAGATATTACCTGTTAGTATAATTGCAAAAGCAGCAGCAGTAGCAACAACAGAAATGACAAAAACACTTGATCAAAACAGAACAAGCACTTAAAACATCTGGAGTAAGAAGCAACACAATAATGAATGTAAAGAATAATGAGAAGAAAACTCTAAAGGACTTGAAGGAAAAATTAATAATCAGAAGGATAGACTTTGAAATATAAACCTTAATACTTACCCAAGTTCACCAAATGAATTCATAGATTTTATTAATTCATAGTAAAAATGCAAATGGTTCATTTGGTGACTTAATGAAATAATTCTAAGGTTTATTTTGAATAAAGGAGAGTACAAAGTGAATAATACATTTTTTATAATACTAAGATTTTTCCCTAGCAAATGCTAACACATATTATAAAATCATAATAATACTAACTTCAGAATGAATAGGATAGTGATATAGAATAAAAATTGTGGCCATGTTTAAGTGTATATCAGGGTTTATTTTATGATGAATGTGGACCAAATTGGTGGAGAAATAACAGATGATAGAATTGGGCAAAAGCTGCTATTTTATCTAAATAAAATTAGGTTTATACTTCATAACACATGTTAAAATAAATTACAGACAGATTAGAGATTCAAATGTAAAAATAAACCTACAAAATTACTAGAAAATATATAAGCCATAGCTGTGTCATTTTGAGTCTGAGGATTTTCTAACATAACCACAAAGATAGAAACATTAAGAAAATGACTTATTTTGGCTCATTTAAAATGTGACTAAAATATTTAAAATCAAATACCTTAAAATTCCACTTACAAATTTAAAACGAAATTCACAACTTGTAATGGACAAGTTCTGAATACAGTAAGTACTACAACTATGAACCCAATTTACAAATCAATATGGGAAATTGTATAAATGGTAATATAAAATTAGACAACGCATATGACCTTGTCATTTGTAAAATAACAAATATGATTGACAAAGAGGCAAATGGCAAGATTTTTAGCATCAGTAGTAAGGGGAAGGGATATTAGAGAAAAAGATTAGACCTCTTGATGGATAAAGTAGGATAGGTTGGAAAATGGAAAAGAAAAACATAAAAGAGGGTACAAGGAAAATGTCAGAGATAAAATATGTGTATTGCTTTTTTATTATAAACTTCACTGTTTATATTTTGCTGGGTGAATTACACTTTCCTGTGACAATGAAGTCAGGTTGACCATCTAATATTCTTTGACTAAAAAACTGTCACTTCAGGCAAAAGTTTTAAAGAACTATTTATTCTGTTCTTTGCCAGTTTTTTTTTTTTTTTTTTTTTTTTTTTTCTTCGCCACCATGGTAAAGAATGTCAAATAGAGACTGCCCAGCTCACCTGGATCCAGAGTGAATCCTCACGCTGTATTGGGAATGGGATCTGGGTGATACACCTTTGTTGCTGTAAGCCCCGGAAATGATGAGGTGATTTGTTACTTCAGTTTAAGTCAGTGTAATCTCACTAGTATTATACATCTGGCCTACTTTATGTTTTTGCTTTTTGTTGGAAAATTGACCAATCAGATAGTGAAGAGATTCCAAACAGAAGATATACGTGTCCAAAGAATGTACAAAAGAAAGAGGTGGTTTGGTGGGTGAGAAATGTTAATAAATTAGCTTGTGAGTGAAAAGATTTAGGTAGAAAGTGATGAAAAATAAAAGTGCTGAAAAGGAAAAAGGTAATAGGGGTAGAATACCAAATCCCTGAAGTAAGGGGTGTCCCAAAAGTCACCCCTATAGTCACCATTCACATGGAAAATGGGAAATTGTAGCTAAAATGTACCTTTATTTATAAAATATTCATTATGATGTATTTACAAAATATTCTTTACATGTTGGCCACCTTTTTTATAAAATTTTGTAATGAATGTTTTGTACAATTTCCCATTTTCCCTACATATGGTGATTTTAGGAATAACTTTTGAGTCACCCTGTAGGTCAGTATTCCATTGAGGACTTGACTGAATGATAGTGTTTCAATTTGAGGACTACTGCTATCTAGATTTACACTAGTCATATAATCTTTAGAGTGTTAGAAATTATTAGCTCTTCTACCACCTTTCTTTTCTTTTTCTTTTTCTCAAGGTTTACATTGATTCCAAGTCAATAACAATAAAATGAACATGGTGCTGATCATTTGGTTTGGAGTTTTTATGTGGCTTCATTCACTGTTTCTGATCTGATAGATTGGTCTGAACTATTTATTCATTTCTCCATCATTCATTCATTAACTTACATCATGATATACATAAAAATAATACTTGTCTAGCAGTTGCAGGCAAGTAGAGAAAGCTGCTCACACTGAGACATTATCAGCTTGGATCTGATATACTGTGTGAAGAGGAGGTACAATCCGTATCTTGGCATACTTGTAACCCACTGAAGAGACCATTGACGGAAAGCTCTGTGATAACTAATACTGAGTCTAGAATAAGCAATTATACCAACTATTGTGTAGAAAGTCTATTCTGGCTAAATTATAGCAAGAGCAACAGGAAGGGCATTATTCATATTCATATACTTCTTCAATATAAGAGGAATAAAATTGTTCAGATATGTCTTCTATTTGAGGGGTGGAACTGTATTGACCTCCTGTCTCAGGACATTAACTTGGCCTTACATAGTACACTTGCTCAAACATTCTGACATTCAAGTAGTTAGTTACTACTACATACTGTCTTTATCCTAACATACTCTAATTATCAAATGTCCATAATATAAATAATTCCTGGACTCAAGTATAATTATTTTTTCCTGAAATAAACTCACTTCTTACCCACATTCATATGTATTTCAACAATTGTCTTTCATACATTTTACTCAATTGTATCTTTTAAAAAATTTTTTTATTAAATCATACCTGTGCACATTAATGGAATTATGGGGTACAATGTGCTGGTTTTATATACAATTTGAAATACTTTCATCAAACTGGTTAACATAGCTTTCACCACATTTTCTTAGTTATTGTGTTAAGATATTTATATTCTACACTTAGTAGAGTTAACATGTACCTTTGTAAAATGCACCATAGATGTGGTCCCACCATTTGCTCTTCCTCCACCCATGGTCCTCCCTCCTTTCCCCTTCCTCTTTCCCCTTCATCTTGGGCTGTAGTTGGATTATAGCTTTCATATGGAAGTGTGAGTGTTTATAAATTGGTTTTATATTAGGGCTGAGTACATTGGATACTTGTTCTTCCATTCTTGAGATACTTTGCTAGAAAGAATATGTTCCAGCTCCATCCATGTAAACATAAAAGAGGTAAAGTCTCCATTTTTTTTAAGGATGCATAATATTCTATGGTGTACATATACCACAAATTATTAATCTATTCATGGGTCGATGGGCACTTGGGCTTCTTTCATGACTTAGCAATTATGAATTGGGCTGCAATAAACATTCTGGTGCAAATATCTTTGTTATAAAGTGATTTTTGATCTTTTGGATATATACCTAGTAGAGGAATTGCAGGATTGAATGGCAGGTCTATTTTTAGATCCCTAAGTGATCTCCAAACATCTTTCCAAAAGAAACATATTAGTTTGCATTATTCTTAAGATATACTCTTCTAGGATGTAAATAATTCACAGTAAGTTGGTATTTTACTTATCCCTGTCTTAACCATTGAGAGATTATTTTTCTACTTTTCTGTTATATTTTTTATTAATTATTATTATCTAAAGTATTTCTATGGGAGAAGGAATAGTTAGGATGGAGCAACAGCATCCCCAATTATCAGTGGCCCCATACTAATTCTATTCCAATTATATTAGTCATGAAATTCATGAGACCTTTAAACTAGAGTTTTACCAGTAGAATCCTAATAACTTTTTTGACACACCAACTGTCCATTTTCTATGGTATCTAAAGTATAGAAAGATGTGCATAGAGAATGCAGGTAACAGAAAAATTATGTGTGAGCATAAAGCTCTTTGTATCATAAGTAAGACTGGTGTTCAGGTGATCACAGAGGCAGCTACTGCTGGACCTAACAAAGTACACTGGCTCAGCAGTTGTACAGCCAGAGTTGCTATTTTTGTTCAAAGGTTTCAGACCCATGGTGTGAAACTGAGACATAAACCCTGTTTGCTTCTTTGGATGGTAAATGCACGTGATTCTTTACAGCATGTTTCCTGTGGTGACACCGGACATATGCAGGTCACAGTTAACAATAGTGGCAGAGCAAGTTTGAGAAATCCTGAATGTGAGTACCACATGCTTTTTCCATGCTTTTCTCTCGTGCTATTCAATCTCATTTTTGTCCTTTTAACTGCTTGGTCTAACCTTCGCTGGATCCTCTTTCTCTTATGAGATATTCCTTAATATCGGAGAACCACATTCAGAATTGAGCTCTTATTTCTTTCTCTTCATAATCTTTCTGGTGGTTCTCTAGGAAATTCAGGGTCAGTTCCATTTGGTAACACCTACATCAATGTCTCTGGATCAAAATCTACTGAGATTCAGAATTGTATTTTTAACCTCCTGACGCCACAGTTCAACTTGTCCTAAATAAATTCATAATTATATCACTAATGTACAAATGATGATACCATCATTCAGTGAGATGCTAAAAATCAACAGCCAAGCTTCCCCGGCACTGCTTCATTTTCCCTTGCATCCTGTAGCTTATTAGTCTTTGATTCTTATCAATCACATTTCTTGACTATTTCTTGCATTTGTTTCCTACTTTCCATCCCATGTGCACAGGCACTTAAAACCTCTCCTGTAGGCTATTATCATAACTCTCTGAAAGTTCTCCTGGGCTCTAGCTTTCTCTGCCTCCAATTTTTTCTCCATGATAATCTTACTGTCCATACCAAGAATTGGGATTTTAAAACATAAATCAGCTTCCATCATGCTACTTTTAAAACCTTCCAGAGTTACTCCATCATCTGGCCCATAGCATCTGTATTTGTGTGCAAAGGCCATCTGTGACCTGGATCTCGGCTTCCTCTACCACATCTGCTCTGGTATCACTTGGTGCCCCTGGAATAGGTGCCATGCGCTGTTTCACATGTTTCACAGTCACACACCTCCCTGTGCACATTCACTCAAAAACAACCCTCACTGTTCATCTACTGGCCCAACCTCAGTGTCCCATTTAGGAATCAGCCTAAATACTCCCTGTGAAAATTTCTGAGTGAAATGTATTTGTATGTCTGGGCTATCATTGTATTTTCCTTCCTCAAGCCACATTTGAGCTATTATCATAGACAGTTTTTGCCTTGTTCCCTTGTAAATTTTTACATATGTATGTCTCTTTAGGAAAAGAACCATGACTTTATATGTTCTGGTCTCAGCTCAGTGGCTGACATGTAGTAGGTATTAAAAATATGACAGATAATATGACAGGTATTACAAATATGAAGGAATAAATAGATGCATAGAATTTTGGCTTTAAACTAATTCAGTATATTCCCCTTTTCTGCTATAGTAGGAGAAATAGTATGGGAATATCTTAGTGATTTATTAGTTTTATTTGCCCAAGAAATTAACAAGGTTATGAGACTTTATGGCTGGTATGGTAGCCAGGGTACTTGTGAAAGCCAAGGGTTGGCCGTGCTGGGTTTCTTCTGCTTATTTATACTTGTGCTGGGTAACTAAAAATCATTTTCCTGTTCCAATTAGTGTCTTGTATGAAGATAGAGGCAAAAGTGACTGATATTGAAAGTCTGTCTTTGGTTAGATTTTAAAAGAATCTTTAGGCCTTCTAAGAGTAATATTTAGTTGTAGTTTTCAAATATAAAAGCAGAATCTGTGCTTTTTGAGTAATCTGTATAGAATTTGTACTTTTGATATAATAATCTTTGTCTAAGATGGTCTGAAAATTCTAGCTGATTTTAACTAAATCAGACCTTGTGGGCAATATCAATGATATATTTCCTTGGTTTCAGAGACTTACCACTGTAATAAACTCTCCAGGAGAAAGGAGGGGAATTGTTTTCATTTAATAAAACATACTACATGTTGTATTAAGAACAACACTATTGTTTCTGACACAGCATGTAAGAATTTGGTTAGATCTGACTCAAATGAAAATGAAATAAGCTAATTTTGATTCAAAAGCTATGGACTGCCAAGTTATGAAGTAAAGGTTTTGTGAGGCTGTAGTCATGGCAACTAGTGCCAAGGGAGCCAAGCTGTGAGTGTCCCCGCCCTCCATCACTGTGGAGTTATAGATGCCTTATCTGGAGGAATGGTATCAGTGAGTAGGTAGTAAGATGTCACCACCCGAATTATTTACCATCGCCGAATCTGTATATTTGTTCATAAATGAACAAATATTTATGATTCTTAAGATAACAGCCTATCAGGTTACAAATTAGAACTCTTCAATAGAAAACCCAAAGCTTTTGCTTGTATATTTTTTCTACTTTTAAAAATATATATCTTGCTAATGGTTTTCTCAGTTCTTCACCTTTTCACATGGGCCTCTGTTTGTGTTGGGGAGCAATTAGTTCTGGTTGCACCATAAAGGGTGTCCTGTCATTTATCCCTCTCAGTCCTTGCCTTGGCTACTCTCTTAATGGCCCCACACAATCAACTGTCAGCCTCTGAGAGAAATTGATGGTACTGCCATTTCTCAATGTAGGGATGAGACTGAGAGGACATATGATCTCTTTCAGAAGGTTTTTCCGAAGTTCCATTAAGTAAAGATTACATTCACTGCCCTTGATGGGGTCCTTAAAGCTGGCAGTGGGGTCTGAAGTGAAATCTCAGTTCAGACTTTTCCAAAGCCCCCATCCTACATCTCCTCTTCTGTTCTTCCCTCTTCACTCCCCACAACATGCACACCATGAACTTTTGTACATTAGTTAGTATCACTTAAGGATAGTTGGGGTAGGAAAGAATATTGGAAACATTAGAAAAGTAGAATAATAATAATAATAAAATATCTAACTTCTTATTCTGAAACTTTGTAGTAAACACTTTATATATTCCTAGTTCTTGTAATTTTCAGTAATGCAATAAAACAGAGACCATCATCTCTATATTACAAATGAGGAAATTGAGTCTCGGGAAGGTTTAACAACTTGTCCCAAGGTCAAAGAACTAGCTGGCATGTGTCAGAACTGAGACTCAGATCCAAGATTTTCTGGTTCCAAGGCCACAGCATGGTGAGATTCTGGGAGGGCCCACTGCTAACAAATGGTATTTTTGGCTGTGTCCTGAAACAGTAGAGAAGGCAATCTTTCTCCCTTCCACTTCCTACAAGGGCACAAATCTCCTCATGATGGTTCCACTCTCATGACCTCATCCAAACCTTATTATTTCCCATCCCCAAATCCCATATCTTGAAGGTTAGGGGATTCAATTTAAGAATTTTGTGGGGGCCGATGCAGTGGCTCACACCTGTAATCCTAGCATGCTGGGAGCCTGGGGCAGGTCGATTGGTTGAGCTCAGGAGTTTGAAACCAGCATGGGCAATAATGATGTCTATTAAAAGTAGAGAAACTAGCTGTTTGTTTAATAATGATGTCTATTAAAAGTAGAGAAACTAGCTGGTTGTTGTGGTGGGTGCCTGTAGTCCCAGCTACTCTGGAAGCTGAGGAAAGTTGATCTCCTGAGCCCAAGAGTTTGAGGTTGCTCTGAACTAGGATGCCATAGCACTCTACCTGGGGCACAGACTGAGACTCTCTCAAAACAAAAGCTTTGTAGGAGCATAAATATTTAAATCACAGCATAGGAAACAGTAATCATCTGAAGCAAGGACCCTGAAGTATCAGTACAGTTCCTCCACGAGGTTTTATTGAGGGAGGCCTCCCAAAGAAGCACAGAATATTTATCCCATGTGGTATTTATGCGGGTGGTCTCAGAAGAGCTGGTGGAGTTTTAAACATTTTAATTGAAAATATAATATATAGGGTTTAGAATATGAAATAACATAGAAATTTCCAGTGAAAGAGTCAATGTCTTTTACCTACCAGATGCCTAGTTTGATATCCTACAGACAACTGATCTTACTATATTTTATGTGTCCATCCAGAGACAGCCTATGAATTTGTGAGAAGGCCTTTTCTTCTGAGGGCAATTTGGTAAAATCTATCAGAAATTAAAATTCATGTGCATCTTGACCCAGCAACCATATGTATAGAAACATTACCACATATCAACAAAGAGGTATGCACAGGAATGTTCAATACATTATATATGCTATTTATCCCATTTATTTTCCCTGTTTTCACTGAAATGAAAACATACAAGCCTGAATTTCTTAACCTTTCTATTGTCTCTCAACATCAGATATTTGGGGAGTTAGACTGTTTGACCATAAAACTTATTTTCTGAATAGTTATTTTGTCTTCCTTTGATCTTTTCCAGGCTATATTCATTAATTTAGTCAGTAACTATCTATTGAATGCCTTCTACGTTCCAGGTGGTATTTTAGGCACTTGGAATATTTTTGAAAAAGACACATTAGAACCTGCTCTTAAGGATTCTATAATTTAATACAAGATAAAAGTCAAAGAAGAAAACAAATCAGCAAAATTATTGTAAGTAGCTATTCATGTTTGGATGAAAAAATGACAGCGATGGAATGTTTCATGAAGTATGTATTTAAGAAGATAAGATGATTAGGGAGTAACTATTTTTGCAGAAAGCATTTGCTCTAAGACTTGAATGATGGGAGAGGGGAAACCCATCGTGGGTTAGGCTAGTAGATCACCTAGGTAAAAATTCCAGAAATTGAAAGGAGGTCAGTGTAAGTGAAGCAAACTGAGAAATGAGGAATTAATGGTAAAGAATAAAATTGAAGATGTGGGGAGGGGTCATATCAACTGTGATAATGCAAACCCAGTAAAAAGATTGTTTTATTCTAAAGGCAAAGGGGAAATTTAGAAGATATTAAGGAGAATGATGGCATGATCTAATTTATGCCTTTAAAACAATCATTGTGACTGTAAATATAAGGAAAAGTACAAGAACCGGGATAGTGAGATCTATTAAAAAGTTATTACTGTAGTCTAAATTAGAAATGATGATGGCTTGGACTGGGCCGATGACAGAGGAACTAGAAGAATACGTGTGTGTGTGTGTGTGTGTGTGTGTGTGTGTGTGTGTGTGTGTGTGTGTGTTTTCAGGCTTTATTGAGTATGAGATGGGGACCAAGCCAGGGGAGCAGCTCCTGGTCCTATAGTACTGGTTTCAGGGCCATCAGGATATATTTTGAGGGCACTGTCAGTAGGACTGCTCATAGATTGTGTATGCAAGTATGAAGGAGGAGGAGGATTGAGGACAGTTATGCTGAGAGACCAGGTGGATGAATGTGACATTTACAGGGATGTATACAGCTGAATGAGAACCAGGTTGTAGAGTTGGTGGTCATCGAGAGCTTCCTAGATTAAATCCAATTCTTTGCTAGGGGAGCTACCTGTGTCTGCTTAGATGCCATTTCCACAGCAGCATTTAATAAATGTTTATTGGACTCACACGTGGAAAAGTCATCGCACTTACTTAGTTTCTCTAAAACTCAGGTGAAATCATCCACTAAGCAAAGCTTACTGATTCTAGAATTCTCTTGCCCAGTTTTTGGAAAAGGTCAATTTGGAAAAGGCACCATTAGTGACTAAATAGGCATAATTACCTATACTCTACATTATAAAAATTGCCTCTTAATAATTCACCAGCCTTCTGAAAAATCCCTATTAGCCTGCTGTAAGAAATACTCAGTTTCTAAGTGAAAACAATATTTGTATATCAGCCAGAGCTGGAAAGCCCAGTGTCACTTCACGAAAATTAGCTTTCTTTTCCCTTGAGGTAAATCGCAGATTCTTGCAAATAATATAAAATGTGACTTATGTTTCATGTAATAATAAAAATATCTCTGATCATCCAGATTGTCCAAAAGACAGTTATTTTTTTCCTCATATTTTAATTGCTGTAATGTCAGCCTCAGAGCTCATTAAGGTTTTTAAGGCACCATATCCTGGGTGTAAAATATTTTTATTAAGGAAATGAATTTTTTCCTGCCTTGAGAATAGCTCTCTAATTAGAAAGCACATACCATTAGTGCAAGTATATCGCATTAAACCTACACTCAGATGAATTGATAATTCATCTCAGTCTCAAATTATAATCATTTTATTACCTTTGTGCAAAAAAGGAACTTCCAGTGAAGGAGGAAAAGCACAGAGATATTTCTAGAAATTGCACTTTTCTCAGCTCACCGTGGTCTCCTTTGACAGTCATGGCTTCCTTGCAATTCAGAATAAGTTGATTTTTTTCTCATTCCTTTTGCAGCTAGCCAGTTGGCATTAGAACCTGCTGCCTCCAACCTGCCATCCTACCAAGACTATTCCATAACTGTTTAAATATTATTTTTTAATAATCTGAAAAATTTTATCTTTTAAGAAGCTTCCAGGAAAGTTACATCTGTCATCATTAAAATATCCTCCATTTATCCTAGACGTAGTGATCATATGAAAAGCATGGTCTGTATCTTACCGCAAACACTGAATAGTGCCAGCAGAGAATGATTGTCTGCTGTTGTCACAAGATCAGCAGTTTTAGGCAGTGTATGATACATTAGCTTTCACATTTTCTTCATTAGAAATTCTCCAAGTTTCATTTACTCAACTGTATGGAGGTTAAAGATTTGCTGGTAAAGCACTCATCATTAACAGTGATTATTCATTGTCACTCTTGAGTAGGCAAATTTCACTTTTGGAGATTTTCTCTGCTAAGGAGAATTAATGGGAGCTGTGGAATTAGGGTAGGAAGCTCCAGGCCACAATTCTAAAACTTTAGACTTAAAAATAGAGTGGAACCACACACTAGATTATTAATTTGCTGTAGTCACCTTACTATATAATAGAATACCAAAACTTTTTTTTTCTTTTTTTCTTTTTACTAAATCATAGCTGTGCACATTAATGCAATCATGGGGTACAATGTGCTGGTTTTATATACCATTTGAAATACTTTCATCAAACTGGTTAACATAGCCTTCACCGCATTTTCTTAGTTATTGTGTTAAGACATTTATACTCTACATTTAGTAAATTTAACATGTAACCTTGTAAAATGCACTGTACAGAACACCAAAACTTATCTTTCACAATTAACCCCCTTACAAGCCCCTTGTGGTTCCCCATGTATATGCACATTGAAACATCATGTTGTGTCCTATATGTACCATTAATATGTATCAGTTATAAGTTTAAAAACTACAAAAAATAGAGAGGAACCTAGGCACCATGGTCACCTGCGCTGGAAAGAGAGAGGCAACGGGCAGAGGCAGGAAAGGAGGCAGAAGTCTGAGACGCTCTCTGGTCCCCTCGGCTTGGTGAAACTTTATAAACAGGCTTGTTCCTGACTTTGACTTTCTGACCTCCCTTTTCTTAGAACATTACTTTAGAAAACTTGCAATAGTCAGTTCTGCCTCCTGTGCATTTTCTACAGTCCAGGAATGTTTGTCTTAAAACACTTTGGAAGTCATCCTAATAACATGGCATCCTCAAGACAGAGCCCCTTCCTCCCAGTCAGGGTGAGGGGAGGAGCCTACCTTCTGTTAAGTATCAGTGAGCAAGCACAGCCTGACTGATCACAGGGACCTATCTCCCCTTACCTTTTGGAGACTTTTATTTGGGAGATCTGGAGAATGGGTCTTTGGCACTTGCTTTCTTACAACTCCAGTCTTGTTAGGTTATGGCTCTACCAGGGGTCCTCAAACTGAGGCCTGCGGGCCACATGTGGCGGTGTGATTGTATTTGTTCCCATTTTGTTTTTTTACTTCAAAATAAGATATGTGCAGTGTGCATTGGAATTTTTTCATAATTTTTTTTAAAATTATAGTCCGGCCTTCCAATGGACTGAGGGACAGTGAATTGGCCCCCTGTTTAAAAAGTTTGAGGACACCTGCATTTATTCCTCTCTGCTCTTCTGAGTGGCTATTAGTGGGGCATTAGTGAGGCCTTAGTGAGGCCTGATAAATCTTTCGAAGTGGATCTTATTCACTGCTTACATCAGAATCATTTGGCTAACTAAGAAAACATGGATTTCTGGACCATTTCAAAGAATTTTACCATTAAACTATCTTGGCATGGGGCTTCAGATTCTCTCTCTAACATAAGCCCCCTCAGTTCTTTCTTTTACTTGCTACAATCTGAGTACCACTGCTCTGTAGGAAGCAATTAAATCTTCATAATAAAAAAGTAGAATATGAATAAAGTCATAAAAAGATAAAATTGGAATAATGAAAAAGAGAATTTTAATTTATTTTATTTAATGGTTAAAGCACAGTGATAGAGATTTTCAAAGTATATTGGTATTAGACAAGAAATCTTGTAGCATTTAATCTCTCTTTCTACCTGTACTTGGCTTTTTCCATAAAGAAACTCAAACTTGTCACCTCAGAAAGTATTGCCCTCTTAACATTTTCTGGTGAAGAAAATTCCAGAATTTTTTTTTACTTATTCATAAGCATGTATTATGTTTGACAATGCCTCTTTGTAAATCTTTCTGAAGTTCTTACTTCAACTGATGTCTATGTCTTCTTGTTCTAGCCACTAGGCCACTGGAGACGAGGGGAACTTGTAGTTTCTCTTCTTTTTTAACTTTAATCATTTGAATGAATAATAACATTTAAAAATCAGCATTTTTAAAATACTGTGATTTGTGGAACAAGAAAGATGATGTCCAATTTGTGCTCGAAACCTGCCATGGTCCACTGACTCTCAGCCCAGAGATCTGGTTTGTTTTTTGGAGGGCTTTCTCTCTGGGAAATGTATTCCTTTTTCTGTAACTTCTTATTCTTGTAATTAATAATTTTCATTATCTGTAGGATCTATTCCAAAGGAGGATCCTGTCAGCAACTATTTACTTTAGAGAGTATAAAGTTATAATATAGCTTTTATTTTTTTCAGAAATTTTCATACTAGAAAAATGTTCCATTGTAGAATCAGACATTTTCCATTATTAAATGGAGAAAGTCATTCTGGTAACAAGAAGGTTTTTTTGGTGCCTCTTAAATTTAATTTTTTTCTCCCACCATGATACCTTCTTTAAAACAGACTTTTCCTGAAAAAAATTTTACATCCCAGGCAATTCTCCTTGGTAGAAAGAAAGTGGCCTTTAAGATAAATGTGAATAAACAGCCTTCCAGATAGAAACACCACTCACTCTTAGCTTTCTTAATCTTTTGCTTTTTCCTATCCAATATCACAGCAGGAAGTATTGGATTTGAATGTGGATGTTCACTGTCACGTCTTAACTTCACGGGAAAGAGAATCTTGTCACGGGACTTGGGATCTTTGGGTTACCTCTGACCTGAATGCATGTCACATCTGAAATGCTTACACTGTGCCTTGGCTTCAGGATGAAGAACCAGGAGAAAGCAAGGCTGCTAGAGATGGCTTCACCACACACACCAATCTGATAATTAGGATATTAGCAGCAGGCCAAGTTGCTTTTTTGTTTTCCTATTCTCCTTGTCTTGGTGTGGAAAGCTGCCCTGCGTGTGTGAAGTTGCACCGAAGGCCTTAGTCTACTAAACACCCAGAACAGGAGAAAAACATGAACAGCAATCCCAAATAAGGCCTTTGATGTTTAGGATGGATCAGCAGAGGCTTGGAGATACACTTAGATTGGAAAAAACACTGTAACCTGGGGTACTTAGGCAGCATGTGAGTCTTTTAGGACTTAGAAAAGTATCTTGTACACGCTCAGAGAAATGAACTTTAGAGGTTTGCTCTGCTTATGAGATAGTCCTTCTCTTTCTCCCCACTCCTCTTCCTCCTCCTCATTCTTCTTCTGTAAAGCTAAAGGTAATGGAACTTTTTGGAATAGCAAAATAAAATATACTTAGAGGGATGCTGAACTCAAATGGCTGCAGAATACAGGAAAAGGATGAGAGACGCGTACGAATAGAGTGTGGTCTAGGGGCTGTATGGACATCAGGGCAAAAGAGGAGACATGGGTTCTGCAGACAATGAGAGCAAAGGCAGGAGTGAGAATGTTGGGTCTTGGACATGCTGATGCCAAGGTCCATCAGTGGTAGCCTTCATACCTGGCTGAATCATCCTTTTTTTCCCCCTAATATTTGTTGAACAGGTTCTATGTGTCAAATATTGTGCTAGATCCAGAGGCTGCTGACAATAATGAGACATGGCTATTATCAGCAATGATATAAAGATGTAGATGTAAAAACTGATAATTGCACTCAAATAGAATCCAAGCTATTGAAAAAAATATAAGTACTCTTGGGCCCAGAGGGAAATGAGAGAAATTCTCAGGGACAATCAGAAAGTAGTTCATGAAAAAGAGAACATCCTAGCTGGGGCTTGAAGAGGGAATAGCAATTGTCCAGACAATCTCATAAAGTAGAGATGAGTTGAGGGAAGGTTGAGAAGATAATGCAGAGACCAGCAAATATCCAGGCAGGCAGGAGAGGCCTGGGTTTCTGCATGCCACAAGCATGTCCAGGAGTGGGAAACCAAGAGTCCTGATGTATGACCAGAAGTTCTGGAAGCAATACTCAGCCAAGCTGGGTGGATCTTGATTCTGAAATGTAGCTCTGAGCCATTAGATACCGCTTAGCTTTTTCATTGAGGTAGAAACCAACTCCAGATTGTCAAAAAGCAGTTTCCTAGATATGCCTTCCTAGAAAAGAAGTTATAAGTATGAGAATTAACTAAATTCACCAAAATTTGTTGAGCTTTTATATGTGCAATATGTGATAGTATGTAAAATCAATATGATAAGAAGCTTATAAGCTGCAAAGTCTCTCAGGGCAGGGAGTATGTCTTTTGTTCTTTTGAATGTCTACAGTTCTTCATACCAGGCCACAAAGGGCATTCCTGGTGGGCTTAGTTGTTGTTTTTTGGGTTTGTTTTAATGGAAAGAAATGCTTGTTCCTGCTCACAGCCAATGGAGAAAGTAAAGAAAACTGATGATAAGTACAAACCTGTGTAGCTGATGCAAGAATCGAAATATGACAACCACAGTGTATTAAGGGTTTGTTCTTTAGGTTTAAAGATGGACTGAAACACAAATCCCCAAATTGCTGCAACTTGGGAGGCAGGAGTATCTCTAAACCTCTTACCATCTCTGTGAAGTTACAGGTACCTTCCTGGTGGCTTGAGCTACACTTGCCTCAAGAGTAAGATGTGTTTGGGTGTGCATGGTGTGTGGGACCAAAAATCTTCCTGAGAATATTCATCATAGAAAAAGCAATTAGAAACTGTGTAAAGGAGGTCTAAAGACTTCTTTTCTTGATGGATTATAGTTATTTAATGTACTTCACTCAACCATCCATTACATATGGAAGTGGGGCAATTTGCCATAGTGAGAGTAATATTCTTTCATTCTAAAGAACATCAATATAATCCCAGAGGTAAAAACCTGCTTAGAGCCCTGCAAAACTACAATATAAAGAAGTAATAATGTTTCTTATGCTACTCTATGTTTAATTTGAAAAATGCCTGACAGTCTTTCTGAAAGGAAAAGAATGCTAGTGGCAGAGATTTATGTAAAGAAAGTTTATCTGGCTGGCTGCCCACTCTTCAGCAGGTGACAATCTCTTTAACAGTTTACTACAATCCTGTATCTGGCTTTTAGGAATTGGATCAAGAAAACTGATTTACTGTTAACTACACTGATAAGACATCAATGTAAAAGGTCAAAGGCAAAATTTTAAGTTTACATTGAGACCACTAATCAGAGTAGGACTTCTCTGTTGATGGGGACATATACTTTTTGCATCAAAAAATTATAGTGAAATCATGCAGAGAGTTGCTTGTTGATAAAACCTATTAGCTGGATGAATTAATATTAAAACTAACATCTTAATCATATTAAGATAAAATAACATTCCTTCATTAAGCAATTATTGAACACCTTGTTATGAACTGTCAGATCTTAAACACTCTGCTATGTCTTCAAGAACAACATGGAATCAAAAGTCAAAAGTCAAATTCACTGTCTCAGAAGCTCTCAATCAACTGGGAGAGGTACAGAAAATAGCCATTAAAGACAGAGACATAGATAGGGAACAGACACATGGTAAATGCTCTCAGAGAGGTATGGGATCATTCCATTATGGTGTACCTGGGAGACATTACTCAAGATGAAGGTTAAGTGGGAGAAATCATGAGGCCTCCTGCAGTAGAAAACACTTGAGATCCATCATGAATGGTGAACAGAAGTCCTCTGAAGGAGGATGGAGGGGAAAAAGAGAAAGAAGAAATTTCACACAGAAATAACGACCCAGGAAAAGACCAGGAGCAAAGGATGCCTTGGAATTTACAGACATTAAATAATTCACCCTGACTGGAGCACTAAGTCCAGTCCTGCATGCAAAATGTGAGTCTGGATCAGACTAGAAAGAGTGCAGTGGACACATGTCTAATATAAGAAGTAATTGTGGAAGAAAAGTGGAATTTACCTACACACTCATACAAATGGCAAAACTTAACTATAGTCCAGAAAGTGGAAGAGAAGAGGAGACAGAGGGGAGGGAAAGGGGGGTATGAGAGGAGTCAGGATATTTGGGGGGATAATCAGCTAATGTGCATGATTCAATGATACATTTCAAAACAATTAAGAAAAGAGT
>CAUYPK010093460.1:0-16301 GCA_963574355.1 Loris lydekkerianus | reverse complement strand
GCACCTGCAGGCGAACGTTGAGCATCACGGAGGCCACAATATAGAAGTAGGGGAAGTTCATGCGCAGCCTCCAGGCCAAGTCGAAGAAGGTGAGCAGCGTGCGCGTGAGACCCTTGCAGAAGGCGCCGTAGGAGCCGCGGACCGCGGCGGAGCGCGACAGTCGCACCGCCAGGCCGGATAGGGCTGCCGCTGCCGCCGCCGCCGACAGAGCCGCCGATGCTGCCATGGGCCTGGGCCTGGGCCTGGCACAGGCCTTGCGGACCAATAGATCAAAAGGAGCTCGAGCCTAGAGGGCGGGTGGACGCGACGACTGGAGCACCCCACAGCCCACTAGCGACCAGCCCGCCCCGCCCCCTCACTGCCTCTTTACCGCAGCAGCCGCCTGGGTAGCCCCGCCCCTCGAATAGCCCCGCCCCTAAAGTAGTCCCGCCCCTTGTCCGGAGCTGCAGAGGCCGAAACAGCTACACCCACGAAGGCCTGGTCGGCCTCGCCCCTTTTTGGCCCCGCCTCCTCCTGGGCTTCTAGAACTGGGCCTAAGGGGACTGGAAGGCGGAGCTGCCAGTCTTGGCTCCTGCGGAATCCCCTAGAGTGGAGTGGGAGTGGAAGGTCTGCACTGCTTTGCCAATTCTGTACGGAAAGCACATCCAGAAAGCCTTGCTAGTTTACAGCACATTCCTTTCTCACGCGGTCCCTCCCTGTCCGGCCAGCCCATTTTACCTTTCTTTAATCTCATTTCTCTTTCTTTAATTCGCATAGTGCAATAACTCTGACGGAAAGCCACCAAACACACATTCGTATATTTTTTCCCTTTCTGGTATATTTGCTGGTCGCGTATATTTATTGGTAAATTTTCCCGTTGTCTTTCTCTTTCTGAGCACTCCTCTTCATCCATTGCTTGCTCTGGTTGTCTGGACTTTCCATTTGCACTTGTTTATGGTCTTCGTTGCAGATGTACTTGAACACCCTTTCGTGGTTTAATTTAATCTTTATTAAAGATAAACTAATCCAAATCCAACCCAAACTCAATCGTGTTTTCTCAGGATACTTCATGAAGCAGGAAAATGCTCAAGGTTCAATATGGTCATGACTTTTAAAAAACTTCAAGAAATTGGTTCATTATGACTCCACAGTTTTCACAAGACGATCTGACCTGGGTATTTAGGCCTTCTCAAAATTAACATCAGGCATCACACTTGAACATATCTATGGTAATCCCATGTAACTGTTTAAGGAACCCAGCACATACATATACCAATGGGTATTTCAGTAATTGGTTGAGTAAAAAATTTTAAAAGACCACTATTCTGTTTAAACCTAGATTGGTGTACTGCAATTTACTTCAGAAACAGAATAGTGGCCAATTACTTAAAATCATATGTCCTGCATATATATTTCAAAAAATATGTTTAAAGTTCTTTTTTCAAACTGACAAAATTACCTACTAATCTTAAAAACAAAAAGATGTATTGTAACTTAACAGACTTGGTAAAATCTCTTCAGGTCATTAACTGACTATAAAACACGAATTAATCAAAAAGTATTTTTAAGGAACCAAAATAATATGATTAAACACACCATTGAAACAAAAAAAAAATTAAAAAGAGACAAAACTGAAGCATCAAGGAAACTGAAGGAAATGATGTGGAGCAGGATTGATAGGTAGTGCACTCTTCCACTGGCTGCCAAACACAAATTCTATATCCCTGAATACATCTTTTAGGAGTGAAGGGGCATAAAGACATTCTCACATAAAGGTAGATAAAGAGGTACATAGTCTTTTAGTACCTTTTAATTTCAACAGCCATCCTGAAGGATAATTATCATCTAAAATCCAGTAATTTGAAGGGGACTAATGGTTTGTGACTAGTCCCTATTGCCTGGACTTGCAGTGGAAGCTTGTAAGGAGTTGGAAAATGGGCCTCTAGGACAGGTTAGGTGGGGGTCTGTGACCCTTGTTAATCTGAATTTACAATCAGCATTATTATTTAACTGATAACTGTAAATATTTACAACAGAAATAACATGGCTGATAGCTTTCCTCTATAAACAACTCTTATGAATTGATTAAATAAGCAAAGAGCAACTAATCTACATCAGTCACCAATATCACAAAACGCCCAAGTTACTGGGTGATTTTACCTACAAATTGTTGTCATAACCTGAACTCTGAGGACAAGTCACAAAACCAGGAAAAGGTGAAGTTGGGACTGGATCTCATGTCTTTTGTGCAATACTGCTTCTGTTAATAGCCACTTTAACATTTTATTTTATTATTATTATTTTTTTTTTTTTTTTTTTTTTTTTTTGCAGTTTTTGGCCTGGGCCAGGTTTGAACCCACCACCTCTGGTATATGGGGCCAGCATCCCACTCCTTTGAGCCACAGACACTGCCCCCAGTTTAACATTTTCATGAGTAAGGACAAACATTGTTTAGAAAGAGGCAAATAGGAAAGTAAAATATTTTTATTTTGTCTGACTCACCTTAAAACTATTTTTTCTCACTTGGTCTCCTGAAATTGCCCAGGACCTTACCTTTCTCTCATTCAATTATTCTTCTAATATTAATTTAGCACTGACTATGTGCTGGCAGGTATTCTAGGTGCTGGAGGCACACAGAGATCAACAACAACAATGAAAAAATTCTTGCTCTCATAAAGCTAATGGGAAGAAAGATAGCTGATGGAAAAGCTAGAGGAAGTCAGCAATTAAAAATACAGAGGTTGATTCTCCCTGGGGATTGTTGCTCAAATCTCCTTTTTGGAGATTATAGATATAATTTTTTTTTCTGCAGAGAAAGATACATATAAATAAGATGGGGGGATGTATTTTCATCATGAATAATAGTACTCAGTAGTTGGAAGCAAGAGACTAAATACACATGCAGCAACATGGACTGATCTCTAAAAATATGCAGAACGGTAAGAGTAAGAAACAGTATGAGATCTATATAGCAAAGCACAATTTTGGTAAAATTAAAGCACATGTCTGGAGTTTTGGAATCTAGGTTTTTCACTGTTGGAAAAAAAAAAAAAAATCTTAGAGACAAGCAAGAAAGGAAGAAAAGAAGGAACCCTGTGATGCTGGACCACATTTGAGTAGAATGTTGGCTAGTATGCCATTTTATGGATCATTTATAATTTATATATCCATGTAGCTCCTCTTCCTTTAGTTACTGGGTACCTACTATATACCAGGCACTGTTTTAGGAGCCGGGCTACTGATGAATTTTTGGGTTATTTCCAGTGTTTTGCTAGTACAAGTAATACTGATGAGAACATGCTTGTGTACCACATGTCTGTTGATGGATGCACATGTTCAAGATTTTCTCTATGGTCTAGACTCAGGGATGGAATGCTGACTCAAAATGTGTGTGTCTTTAACTCTTACAAGCTAATTTCCACTTGTTTTCCCATATGTCTGCAGCAAGTATACTCCTTCAACCAGTGGGCAAGAGTTGCATCATTATATCTTCCCCTATTATTAATAAAATCAGGTTTAAATTTTGCGAGTCTGATAGATGTGAATCGGAATGCCATAGTGAGTTTAATCTACATTTTTGTATTTACCAATGAAATTGAATATCTTTTCAATATCCATTGGTAATTTTGTTTCTTCCTCTAAGAACTGATTTTTTAAAATCTTTTGCCCACTTTTCTGTCAGACTCTTTGCCATTTTAATGCCACTTAAAACTCTATATTTTTTAATGACATTTCTAACTGATGGTAGATATAAAATTGGATTTTACATTGATTTTTATATCTAGAATTTTCACTAAACTTTCTCATTAATTACAATGGTTCTTTTGTGCTTATTAGAAAATCCTATCATTTATAAAGAACGACAGTTTTATATCTTCCTTTCTGATCATAATACTGATTTTTGTTGCATTATGAGCTTGGTTAAAACCTTTATTCATTCTCAGGGGGTTTGTTTGTCTTTGAATTTATCTTGAAGGGCATACTTTGAATGTTTCACAATGGGTAGCTCTTATCCCAAATGTCTACCTAGCTAAATCTCTAAGCTTCTTTAAGTCCTTGCACAACTATTGTTTTCCTGAAGAAAAAAAAAAACAAACAAACAAAAAAAAAAAAAAAAAAAACCTGTCCTGACTACTGTTTTCTACTTTTCTAAAATAAAAATTGCCACCACTCCCCAGAACCCTGGAATTCTTTTGGCTTGCTACATTTTCCCCCCAAAAATTCATTATATTCCAACATACCATATGTTTTATTTATTTATTGTTTTTTTATCATCTATCCTTCCCTCAACCCATGAAAATGTATCTGACTCATAACACTCAACAAATATTAATTAAATGAATGAATAAGTGGAAAGTGGCAAAATAAATGGTAGCTTAATGAGATAAGTACTCAGTAAATGGTATTAATGATTAAGAAAGAGTTTCATGATAAATTCATTGTCATTGGGCTCCATGAAGGGAGTCATAGCACAAAATACAGCTATTAGCTATCCCTAAAATGTTACATACCTGAACTACTTTGTGTACACACACACACACAAGATAATTACTGCTATGTTGTCTGCATTTGGTCCCATTCTCATACTCAGAATTCCTTGAGTACAAAGTTATAGTTAGAGCCTACTCTGAGAAGCACAGCTGCAATATATGGAAGCCAGAAGGGATGAATTCTTTCTCTGGCACTGGAAGGCTACTGGGGACTTTTGGGGTAAAAGGGTTCCTGCAGCTTTCTTGGACTTTACATTCTTCTGTCAATCTCCAGCTTTGGGGCATCAGGAAAGTGTTGGCCTTGTCACTGCTCCTTGCACTGTCCTGATTCCTCAGTGGTACCCACAGTCTTCAACCTTTGCTCCCCTAGACATTAAACACATTAGTCAGCACTTAATTCCAGCATTAGGTCCCTTCTTCCTTGAAATGTCTGTAGTGGTTACACTTTAATTGACTGTTTTTGATAGATATAGGAAACAAAGCAGATAAAGTCCTGCCTTCACTGAACTTCTAGCAAGAGATACATAGTCAAGGGAACAGGCAACACCATAGATCATTAAGTATTCATCTGTCTGTCATTTAGCTTATCTGTCAGTCACTCAATAAAAATTTGTGAGAACCCACATGAGGCACTGTGATAAGAAATACGAAGAAATTTGGCTCAGGGTCTTGAGGGAAGAGAGATATCAAGCAAATAATGAGTAATGCATAAACTATTCAAGCAAATGTGTGCCCAGAGGAGGTGCCTCTGAGTGCCTAAAGTGTGTCCAGGCACCATGGTAGCTGACCAAGTGTAAAGGGCCCAAGATGAAGACTGCCAACCCTAGAGATCACTGGGGTCTTGGGCCTTATTATAGGAGCAACAAAAAAAATTAGATGATAATCAGTTCAGAAATTGTGGACAAAGGACAAGGAAAGGTCTCAAATAACCTAATCTTCCACCATAAGAAACCAGAAAAAGAAGCAAGCAGAAAGAAAGAAATAATAAAGATTAGAGTGGAAATAAATAAAACAGGGAATAGAAAAAACAACAGAGAAAAATAAACAAAATTAAAAGTTAATTTTTGTTTTAAATAATCAAGAAAATTGATAAATTTTAGGTAGACAGACCAAGGAAAAAGAGAGAAGACACAAATTACTAAAATAAGAATCCTATGGATAACTGAAAGTCAAAAATTTAGGTGAGCTAGATGAAAAGGGGAAATTTCTGGAAAGACACAATGATCACAACAATTAACTGAAGAGTAAATAGACATTGTGCTGTCTACTTTAAATAGGTAAGTAGCATGTTATACTATTATGTCTCAATAAAGCTATTATAGAAATTAAAAATAAAACCCAAAAGTCTTATCAAAAAAGAAACAGAAAATCTGAATAGACTTATAATAAGTGAAGATATTGAATTAGGAAATAAATTACTTCTAGCAACCAGAAAACAAAAGCCCAGGCCTAGATTGATTCACCAGTGAATTCTACCAATCACTCAAAGAAAAATGAGTATCAATCGTTCTCAAACTCTTCCAAAAAATAGAAGTGGAAGGAACACTTCTCAAGTCATTTTATGAGGGCATTATTACCCTGATACAAAAATCAAGCAGCAACAGTGCAAAATAAATAAATAAATAACCGCAGACCAATGTCCCTTAAGAATATAGAAGAAGAGACTAACAAACAATACAGTCAAGATGGCTAAAGGTGACCCCAAGAAACCAAAGATCAAGATGTCTGTCTATGCTCTTTTTGTGCATGGAAAGAAGAACATAAGAAGAAAAACCCAGAAAAAAAAAAAAAAAGAAGTTAACTGACGACTCCATAATGAGCCTCAGAGTCAAAGAATTCTGTAATAGACACTACTTTTTTCCCCATATAAAAAGAGGTTTATTTAGAATCATCTAGTGACTGGACAGACATTAACCAACTGGGGCTCCAGAGCCACAGGAAGGCCCTCCTGGCCTCCACCCACAGTGGCCCGGCTAGTTGACCCTTCGGTGCTGGTTGGTCTTTGTGCTTCAAAACATTTTCCGGATGAAGGCTATGACTGCTGTTTTCAGAAAACATGCTCTGGCCTCAAGGGATTAGGGTGGAGGTCTTTTGTACAAAAAGTGTTGTCCTGGGAGCTTCCCAAAAGACATCTTTGGGCATTTCAGTGATTCTTGGTGAGGGCGACTGCTGTCTCTCTCGGCTTGAACAGTGGTACCACTGGACACCTGCACCAGCAGTCTACTGGACAGCAGCAGCCTCACAGTGTCTGTGAACCGGACCGTGATGGTACAAACCAGATGTTTGCTAATCTAAGACTTGCAAGCAGACCACATAAACTGCAGTTAGGGATGCCCTACAAAAGTGAATGACAATATTTTCCAAAAATACTTTTTACAGCACTTTAAATAATTTACAAAAAGCTACAAAAATCAAATTTATCGGGATACATCTATTAAATAAAACCATGGTTTCATGTCAGTGTACATATGAACAGGGACATGTGTAATGGACAACATCTCGCTCTGTACTCAGGAACACCACCTACACACATGCACAGGTACACGCACACACAGACCACTTTCCACAAATGCTACAAACACCAGGGTGCACACTTACAACTTCCAAGCTTTGCCCTTCACTACTGAGCCACCACTGCCATCCTCCATGGAGGTGTCACTGAAATCACTGGCATCATTGCCCAGGGCCTCCAAGTCCTGGTCGTCCTTGTCCATGACCCTTTGTCGATACTGCAGGTCTAGAATGTTTTCTTCTGGGCCTGAGTTCCTCCTGTCATGCAAACCAAGCCCTGCCTGGGCCTTCCGCCGCCGTGGCCAGGCCCCACCATCCTTCTTCCCGAGCAGGTGCAGGCTTCCAAACACAGGGCTGGGACCGGCCTGGGCCTCCCTGAAGGCTGAGAAGGATGGGCCCTGCAAAGGCAGCCCCGGGTGGTGGCTGAAGAAACTGGCCTGCTTCCCTCCCCCCCCAGGACACCCTCTTTCTGAAGTGGAAGAGCTGAGTGGACAGCAGGGGGGAGAAGCCAATGAAAGGCAGGCTGGGTGGACCCCTGGTCAGGCCCTTGGGCCGTTTCTCTCTCTCTCTCTCTGTCTCCCCAGGACCCCTCTCCATGCTGAGCCTCTGCCTTCCAAGTTCAGTGCCCACGGGGGCTGGGCAGCTGACTGGTGGGCAAAGTCACTCCAAGGGATGGTGAGGTCAGCCTTGGGTTGAGTGTCCCTCTCAGCTCCTGAGCTGGGAGTCAGGAAGCTCCAGCTCCCGTAATTCACATGGAAGGTCTCCCCGGCACCTCCTGCCTTGGTGCCTGCTTTGGCACAGCTGGGCAGTTGACCAAAACTACTGTCAGTGACAGCAGGCTCCACCCCTCCTTGGCCCTGGTCTTTGTGGACATAAATGTTCCTCCTACTTGGAGATCCCTTGGCAGAGATATTCCCACCAGTGCTTCTGGCCGGAGCAGCCAGGCTCTTCCTGCCCTGGCTGAAGAAGCTGGTCCCCCTCTGGGTTCCAGCTCTCTCTGCTCCTCATAGTCCCTGGATCAGCTGAGGGGCCTCCTTAACCCTCTGGCTCCAAGTAAACACCCCGGGCTGCAGGGCTGGCTCTTTCCTGCATGACCCCTCTGGCCTGGCGGGCCCCCCCATGCCAAGAATGGGGGCACCCTCCGCTTGAACTTCTGAGCTGCTCATGGATTCCTTAGGCTTTTCTGCCAAAAACTTCCTAATCTCTAGTTTGATGTTATCATTGCTGTCCACAGAACTTCTGTCATTAGATAGGAAGCTGGGGCTTGGAGCTGGACTCTGATGCTCACCAGGGAACAGATTCCCTTTGGAGGCATTTCTCCTTATTTGGAAGGTTGGGGCCACATCCTGGTCCCCAGTACCCTCAAGCTTGGTTCGCCCTGTCACACTGCCAAAGATGCTCAGAGGTCTTTTCACAGGGCTCTCTCCACTGTCTCTCTTGGACTTGGAGAAGCAGCTTTTCAGCACCTGTGGGGATCTGTCTTTCCAGCCTCTCTGGCACCCACCTGGCTTATCCAAGAACTGCTTCTCGGCAGTGCTGAACCTGACCTCCTTCTTACATGCAGCCTTGGGGTCCTTGCATCTCTTCTTAAGCTTTCATTTGGATGTTAACAAGTTCTTAATGGCCGTATCAAGGTCCTCATCGCTGTCCAGTGAGCTGCTCTTGTCCTCAAAGCTCTTTCTCATCCACACCCCTCGCCTCAACCACCTTACAGGGGCCCTGAGGCACATGTGCACCACTGGGACCCCTGGCCTCACTCTCCCTCCCAGGGGCCTCACCAGCTTTGCCCTGGCTAGGCAGGTCTGGTCCATGACAGCCAGACTCAGCTGCCCCCAGGGCGTGGTCAATGTCCTGGCTACCCTCTTTCAGCACTTCCCTCGTTTTCTTGGTCGTGGATGGCTTTACTGTGTGGCTGCTACCCCTGTATTTCCTTTTACAGCTTGGTGACTGGTCTGATGTTTTAGGGAGAGGGGCCCTGGGGCCACCAGTCTGGCTGTTGGGACCTGGTGGTGACAGCGGCTTCTGTGCAGCCTGCGGGTCACTTTCGGCTCTGGCTAGTGAACTCCCTGACTGAGCCTTGAGGGCTGAAAACGTCCGGATCTCCTGCTCTATGCTATCCTCACTGTCCACGGAGCTGCTAGCACCGCCAGAGCAGGAAGGCACGTCCGGGAGTAGAAGAGTGGGCTTGCGGAGAGCGACCTGTCGCTGCCCTCCGCAGGGGCTGGCAGGATCGTCTTGGAAATGTCCAGGATAGCTTCTGCACACATCAGCTCGGCGGATGTCTGCCCGGCATGAGGATCGTTCCTCCAACTCGCTTCTGGAAGCTGTGCTTATGGCAAGAGGAGTTTTGGTTTCCTTTGGCAGCTTGGGCGTGTGGCTGGCATCAAGGTCCCCCCGGGCCGGGCTCAGCAGGCTTTGCAGCCGCGGACTTTTTCTTGCTGGGTGTTTTCCTATGGGTTTCAGGCAAGGCACTTTTCTGGGCACTGCTCATGCTGTCTGCGGGTGGGTCGGGCCTCTCGTCCTCCCGGCACTGGGCTCTCTGTGGCGGGCCCCCACTGGCCTCCTTCCTTGTCTTCTCCAGCTGGTACAGCTGGATGGCCGCCTCGATGCCGTCGTTGCTGCTGGAGTCAGACTCCTCAGGCACTAGGGCTGCACTCCTGATCTGTTTTCCCCGCCTTGTGGTGCCAACACTCCTCTTAACTCCGCCCTTACTCTGCGTGGCTTCTGCAGGGCGGCAAGGGGTGGCAGGCTTGAGGGCTGCCGGCTTTGTGCTGCCCAGGGTCTCTGGCCGGGAGGTGACCTAAGACCTGAGGCTTCTGGGCTGTGCATTCACCTTGGTGAACCTGGGAGGTTTTCGGAAGACAAACTCCTTACAGGCTGCTGTCAGATCCTGCCGTGGTGCCCACTCAATGGTCAGCTCTTTGCAGGATTTAAGCAGTGATTTGGCCAAATTTTCATTTAGCTCTAGTTTTTTATCCACGGACCCATCACATTTTGGGGTTTCATGTTGCCTTTTCTCATTTAGAAACTGCTCTATTTCTGCCCTGATGCTCTGTTCAAAGGAGTCATCGCTGCTGACACTAACTGGGGAGGTGGAGCCTAGGTCCGTGCTGGCTCCTACATAGCTGCCAGGGACCAGTTTGGGGGGACACAGAGCACACAGGGCACTGTTGTGAGGAGGCTCTGGTTTGCATCTACTGGCCACGCCTGTGTCTCCGGAGGGCTAGGCCCTGCTGGACACAGGCTGTGTGGCTCTGCCCTTTGCCTTCAGATACTCTTGGGTGGCCTCCTGGATGTCCTGGTCCACAGAATCATCACTGTCCGAATCCAGGACCAAGGGGCCAAGGTCTGCAGCTTCCTCCTCCCCCATGGGGTCAAAATTGTCAGCAGGACCACAGGCAGTAAAATGCAGGTTGCTCTTTGCACACAACAGGGCTGGTAGCCAGCCTGGCGTCTCGGCACCTCTCTGCCCTCTGGCTTCTCGGTGGTGCCGGCTCGTGGTTCATGCCCAGAGCAGCCTCATCGCGCTGCAGCGAGCTGAGGATCATCTGCACTTTGGCGCTCACAGACGCTCTCTTGACACCCTCTTTTGACTCTGAAAAGCACCTGGGAAACCTAAAGCTCCGCGGAGGGCCAAAGGCCTCCCATTTGGACTGTAGAGCTACCACTGGAGGGGTGTTCATAAGGAACAGTCTAGCAGACAGGGAGGGATGTGCAGAGAAGGAATGCCTTACTCTTCTGTGGGTCTCACATCCTCAAAATGTGTTGCCAGGTAGTGCCCATGAGATAAAGTCTGTAGATGCATCTTTGTAGGTTGAAAAGAGACTCTAATGAACCCAGAACTAGGGGGTGTTTGAGAAAAGATTCATTCTTGACCTAACCCAAAAGCTCCTCCAGCCAGGGGCGCCGCCCTGCCTCACGTCCAGCGGGAGGAGGCGGCGGGCAGGGAGGCAGCTGGGCCAGCGTGCTCCGCCCTCCGCCTGGGCACGGGGAGGGGGCCTCAAGGGCGTCAGGCCGGCCCCGCCTCCAATAGACATACTCTTATTTGACAATGTGATTGTTACTTTCTTTGCATTATTATTATTATTGCTTAATATTTCGATGCAGCAATAGTCTGATTTATTTTCTGAATGTATTTATCTTCGTTCTTAATTTTTTTTTTTTTTTTTTTTAATGTGTGGGTTTTGGCCGGGGCTGGGTTTGAACCCGCCACCTCCTGCATATGGGACCCGCGCCCTACCCCTTTGAGATGCAGGCGCCACCCTATCTTCGTTCTTTATGAGGTTTTTGTTTCTAGTCCTTATCTTAAACATTGTTATTAATTTTTAAGCCTTTTTAATTTTGTGAAGGCAAAAAGTGGAAACCTAATAAACACATGTATATGTTAAAAAAAAAAAAAAGACAAAGAAGAAGAAAAACCTAGAGATCCTAGTCATTTTTGCAGAATTTTCCAAGAAGTTCCCTGAGAGGTGGAAGGCAGTTACTAGAAAAGAGAAGTCTAAATTTGATGAAATGGCAAAGGTGGATAAAGTCCACTGTGATTGGGAAATGAAGAATTACGGACCAGCTAAAGGAGGAAAGAAGAAGAAGGACCCTAATGTCCTCAAGAGGCTACCGTCTGGATTTTTCCTGTTCTGTTCAGAATTGTGCCCTAAGATCAAGTCTACAGACCCCTTGTACCTCTGTTGGAGATGTGGCAAGAAAGCTAGATGAGATGTGAAATAACTTAAGTGACAGCGAAAAGCAACCTCACATCACTAAGGCAGACAAACTGAAGAAGAAGTATGAGAAAGATGTCGCTGACTGTAAGTCTAAAGAAAAGTTTGATGGTGCAAAGTGTCCTGCTAAAGTTGCCAGGTAAAAAGGTGGAAAAGGAAGATGAAGAAGGCAAGGAGGTGGAGGATGAATAAAAAAACTGTGTACCTGTCTCCTTGTGAAGATTTTAGAGTAGGGGAGAGCCATAAATGACACATCTCTCATTCAAGAAATGTCTATTGCCTTCATTAGGTTTAATCACAAAATTTGATCATGATCATAGTTTGGTCTCAAAGTGCTCTAGAAAGTGTCAGTGGTTTACATGAAGTGGCCATGGCTGTCTGGCGCGCCCTGAAACTATATCAAAGTTGTACATATTTCCAAACATTTTTAAAATGAAAAGGCACTCCTGTGTTCTCCTTACCCAGTGCACTTTGCTGTCAGTGTGACAAGGCACTTAAAGATATGTCTGACATTATTTTTTAATTTGTAAGGTGGTGTTAAGTATATGGTTATTGGCTAGAAATCCTGAGTTATCAACTGTACATATCTATAGTTTGTAAAAAAAGAAAGAAAAAAAAAAAAAAAAAACCCGAGACCAACTCTTACTGCTCCTTGTAGGCCTTAAGGCCCTGGGGAAAGATGCCCTTTGGAGGGGCATATGTCAGAGCAAGCACTGTGAGCTGGACCTGTTGACACTGCAGTGGGTATCCATTTAGGTTCAGTTTGTCTTGTTTTTGTATATGGTAACATCACATTCTGCTGCCATTCTTAGCTGTGGATAAGGGGGTGGATCAGCTGGCATGAGAAGTGTTTGAATTTTTCTTTTTTAGTTAAGTGCAGTAGATTTTAAACTGTTTTCAAACAAACTGTAGAACTCTTCATTGTTGGCAAAGTGGAAAAGCCACTGCATCAATGAAAGTTCAAGGACCTTCTGTACTTAAACACGTTTGCAATGTTCTGTTATTTTTTGTATGTTTAGAATGCTGAAATGTTTTTGAGGTTAAGTAAATATTATTACATTTTTAAAAAAGAATATAGAAGCAAAATTCTCAAACCAAGTTCAGCAGTATATAAAAGTATACACTTTTATGACTATATTAGTTAGCTAGGACTTCCACACCTGAGTGCCACAATAGAAATTTATATTCTCACAGTCCTAGAGGCTAAAAGTTTGAGGTCAAGGTCTTGGCAAGGTTGATTTTTTCTGAGGCCTATTTGTGTAGATAGTCTCATTTGAAATATGTCTTCACGTGGTCTTCCCTCTGTGTTTATCTGTGTCTAAATGTCCTCTTCTAATTAGGACACAAATCATATTGGATTAGGGCTTACCCTAATGACTCCATTTTAACTTTCTTACCTCTTTAAAGACCCAAGTATAGATCTTATGTTTTTTACAAATCTTATGAATTACATCTTTAAATACCCAAATATGCATTTCCAAATATAGTCACATTATGAAAAACTGGGCATTAGAACTTCAACATATGAATTTTTGAGGGACAGAGTTCAGCCCATAATAATGACTAAGTATAATTTATCACTAGAAGTCAAGGTTGGTTAAATGTATGAAAGTCAATATCATATACCATATTATTAGGATAAAAGAGAAGACTATGTGTTCAAAAATCATTTGAAGCTGCTCTATAGGAAAGGATTGAAAACTGCAAGTAGATGTTCACCTATGGATGGACACTCATGGAGAAAATATTGTAAATCACTGGAAAACAAAGGGGAGACATAGTGAAAGAGACAAAGACCAGAGGTTGCACTGGCAAAGACTGGAAGGTACCTTGGAGAGACCTCTATAGGTGGAGAAGTGATAAAGAGAGAACCCTGGGACCCCATGCTCCCTATGCAGGCACTGTGATTACAGCTGTGAGGGAACCCCTGCCACCACTGGGTGCTCCCTCCACCACTGCAGGCCTCCCTACTGATCAGGAAAGTGCTTGGAGACTGTACAGTAAAGTTGCATCAGAGAACAGGATCAGAAGAAACCCACCCACTGGCCTTGGTTAGGGGTTGTGGCAGGTGACTCCATTCTGAGCTCTCAGTCTGGAGCTCTTGTTCTGCACAGGGATGGGCTTTACTGCTCCCCATATGGCCCCTTGCTGCCCAGGGAAGGAGCAGGGAGAGAGGATGCTCTCACACACCTGTGACTGGAAGCCACCCCACCTCTGTGACTACTCCCCCCAAAAGCGCTAAAGGTCCCATAGTAGCAGCCTCAGCAGGACCTGTGTGAGGAGACAGCCCCAGCCATCCAGCAGCCCAGCCCGAATGGCCCCACTTGCAGACCAGTGGAACAAGCCCCCTGGCCATGGGTACCTCAGCACCTTCACTTCCACAGACCAGGGTGCCATGCGGAGGTCTAGGTCTCTGCAGACCCACAAACCAACCAGATGGCCACACCCCTGGGGTTCTTCCTGCTGACCAGAGGAATAAGCCCCTGGGGTCCCAGCTTGGGGTTGGACACTGCAAATTAGTACAACCTCTCTGCAACAGTATGGAGATTCCTCAAAGAAATAAATGTAAACCTACCATTCAATCTAGCAATCTCACCACTGGGTATCCACACAAAGGCAATGAAGCCATTTTATAACAAAGACACTGTTGATTGCAGTACAATTCATAATTGCAAAGATATGGAACCAACCTGAGTGCCCATCAATTCAGAGTGGATAAAGAAAATGTGACATGTATATGAAGTCAGACAATTAAGTTTGCAAACTCATCAGCAAACTCATCCTAGCAAAAGTGCTTCAAAGGGTGGAATTAATGTAACAAAAACACTTGTACCCTCTTAATTAATATTTTGGAAATAAAAACCAAAGAAGAAAATAAAAGCTCACAAATATAAAAAAAGAAAAATCATTTGAAATAATCCAACATCCTTTCATGATAATATGACTAAACAAACTGAGATTAGAAGGAAACATCTTCAGCCTGATCAAGGGTATCTGCAAAACCCCACAGCTGACATTATACTTAATGACGAAAGGTAGATTTTCCCCTCCTTAATTAAAATCAAGCACATGACAAGAAAATGTCATTGTGCTGGAGGCTCTAGCCAGGGAAATCATGTAAGTAAAAAAAAAAAAAGGTATCCAAATTGAAAAGGAAAAAGTAAAATTATATTTTCAGATGACAAAATCTCCAATATAGAAAAGCAGAGGCCAAGATAGGTGGACTTCTTGAGCTCAGGAGTTTGAGACCAGCCTGAGCAAGAGTAAGACCTCTGTCTCTAAAATCTAGCCAGGTGTTGTGGCGGGTGTGGTGTCACAGCAACTGTGAGGCAAAAGGATCACTTGAGCCCAAGAATGTGAGGTTGCTGTAAGCTATGACACCACAGAATTCTACCTGGGATGAGAAAGTGAGACTCTGTCTCAAAAAAAAAAAAAATTAAAAAAAAAGAAAATCATGAGAAATATACTCAAAACTATTGGAACTCATTTACATGAATGCAACAGGCTGCAGGAGTCTAGATCAATATACAAAAGTCAATGATTATATTTCAAGGTACTAGAAATGAACAATCTGAAAAGGAAATTAAGAAAACAATTCAGTTTATAGTAACATCAAATAGAATAATGTATTTAGGCATTTTTTTTTTTTTTGAGACAGAGTGTCTCTAGGTTGCCCTCGGTAGAGTGCCACGGTGTCACAGCTCACAGCAACCTCAAGCTCTTGGGCTTAAGCGATTCTCTTGCCTCAGCCTCCCAAGTAGCTGGGACTACAGGTGCCTGCCACAACACTCAGCTATTTTTTATTGTTGTTGCAGTTGTCATTGTTGTCTAACTGGCCCAGGCTGGGTTCAAACATGCTGGCCTCGATGTATGTGGCTGGTGCCATAACCACTTTGCTACTGGCACCGAGGCATTTTTAAGCATAAATTTAACAAAAACATGCAAACCTTATACTTTGAGAATTATTATTAAACTGTTGAAGAAAATTACAAAAGATCTAAATAAATGAAAAGTTATCTCATATTTATGGATTGGAAGCCTTAATATTAAGATGGCAACATTTCCCAAATTGATCTGCAGAGACAACACAATCTCCATGAAAGTCTCGAATTTATTTTTGCAGAAATTGTTTAGCTAATCTTAAAATTCATACAGAAATACAAGAGACACAGAAAGACAATAGAGTAGTAATGATGCAATCCAGATTTCCTGCATGGTGTTGCATTACCTGACTGTGCTTATCTAACCATGCTCTAATGCTTACTTAATTTATTTACTTTTTTACGCTTAGGTACAGTTTTATTTAAATTATCAGTTTTATGAGTGTTTGTCCTGGCAATAAAAAAAGAAATAGTTTTAAAATAGAACCAGGGGATGAGATTAATAAAATTGTAGAATGTTGAAAATGATGGCTTGCTAATATAAGCACTGTTTTTTTTTTTTAATTGTTAAATCATAGATGTGTACATTAGTGCAATCAAGGGGTACAATGTGCTGGTTTCATATACAATCTGAAATATTCTCATCAAACTGTTCAACATAGCCTTCATGGCATTTTCTTAGTTATTGTATGTAGACATTTGTATTCTGCCTTTAGTAAGTT
>CAUYPK010093459.1:0-33452 GCA_963574355.1 Loris lydekkerianus | reverse complement strand
TTTCTTTCTTTTTTTTTTTTTTTATAGAGACAGAGTCTCACTTTATGGCCCTTTGGTAGAGTGCCGTGGCATCACACAGCTCACAGCAACCTCCAGCTCCTGGGCTTAAGCGATTCTCTTGCCTCAGCCTCCTGAGTAGCTAGAGTTTTCTTAATAACCTGAAGATGAAGATATTTTGTTTATCATGACTTTTGGGCACTAACCTTGATTTTTAAAAAAAGACATTTAAGGCAGTTTTAGCTTCACAGTAACTTCGATTTTTAAAAACAATGTATCAAAATATTTTTATGTTAATCACTGAATTTGTGTCCCACAAAATTTGTATTTTGAGGCAAGTGCCTTGCTCACCTTCCCCTGGTCTGTGCTCTGCTCCTATCACCTCCTCAGAGGTCTTCCTGACTGCCCCCAATAGCATCCTACTCCCAACAACTCAAAATCTGAATTTAATCCTGCCTGACATTGTGGCTACATTGGTTTGCTTGTTTCCTCCCACTAGGATGTCAGTAGGGCTTTTTGTTATTCATGGTTGTGTTCTTGGGCCTGTGGCACAGAGTAGGTGCTCAGAGAATATGTATTAAATGGGTGGAATACAATCTCAATGAGTAACAAAAAAGGGGCTTTTTTTTTTTTTTTATTCCTTGAAAGCAAAGAAATCCATCCTATGAGAGGGATGCGAGACTGGTGAGGGCAGTTAAGGAGGGCTTTCTCCAGGAGAGTCAGTGGAGCCAAAATCTGAATAGGGAGTTAGCGTGGAGGGTGGAGGCAGGACAGCATTGCAGGAGGGAACAGGGAAGTGGGGGCTCAGGGGAGTCAGGTAGCTGGAACACAGAGTGGAAGAAAAGGCTCTTAGGAAAGGCTGGCAAGGGCCCAGGCGGAGAATTTGAGCTTCTGAAGTGGACGGGGAGCCTTGGAGGGTTCTTAAGGAGTGGCCAGTTCTGATATTTGAAAAGCTCCCTCTGCCTGTCACATGGAGATGGGAGGTGAGACAGGAGGCCTGGAGGCCAAGGGGAAACCTGGGGGGAGAAAGCCACGTGATATTAGGCCAGGATGGTGGCAGGAAACCTGGAAAGAAGTGCACTGGAATGTAAGATAGAACTTGGAGGCTGGCTGGGGTGGCTCTCGCCTGTAATCCTAGCACTCTGGGAGGCTGAAGCTGGCAGATCCCTTCAGCTCAGGACTTCTGACTCCAGCCTGGGCAAGGGGGGAGATCCTGTTTCTAAAAAAGAAAAATTAGCTGGATGTGTGGTGGGCAACTATAGACCCAGTTACTCAGGTGCTGAGGCAGGAGGATTGCTTGTACCCAGGCAAGAGTTTGAGGTTGCTGAGTTAGGCTGCTGCCCTGGCACTCTACCCAGGGTGACAGAGTGAGACTCTGTCTCAAAAAAATAAAATAAAATAAAAAATAAAAACATAAAAAAAGAACTTGGAGGTACACTCAGTTGATAGGAGAGGGAAGGTCCCAAGGAGGCTTCCAGGTCTCTTTGGCTTGTTGGGGAACCTAAGGAATGAACAGGTTTGGAGAAGAGGTCAGAGTTCAGCGGTGGGTGTTTCACAATGGAGTCCCCAAGTATATCACAGGTAGATATGAGTATGGTGCTAGGAGTGGAGACACATAGGAAAGGTTAGCTTATAGATAAAGCCTCGAGTCACTGGTAAAGTCTAGACCTCCTCATTCTACAAATTGCCTTGGGGCTTATACCATGCACCAGGCACCTACCTGGGCACCCTGGGAGGGTATATGGGGGAACTGCAGGACCTGCCCCCACATGGTTGATGGTGGTGAGAGGTACGTGAATTAAGTACATAAGACCTGAATGAACATCAAGAGCCACAGAAGACAGGTTTCTGTTGGCACACATATTGAGTACCAGCTGTATACCAGGGGGACATAGAGGTTTAATTTTTTTTCAAGGTTTCTTTTTTTGTAGAGACAGAATCTCACTTTATCACCCTCGGTAGAGTGCTGTGGTGTCACAGCTCACAGCAACCTCCATCTCTTGGGCTTAGGCGATTCTCTTATCTCAGCCTCCGGAGTAGCTGGGACTCCAGGCGCCTGCCACAACGCCCGGCTATTTTTTGTTGTTGTTGTTGTTGCAGTTTGGCTGGGGCTGGGTTTGAACCCACCACCCTTGGTATATGGGGCCGGTGCCCTACTCACTGAGCCACAGGCGCCGCCCTCTAGCCTGTTCTTGAAAGCTGGTCTCCCTGGGCTCCAGCAATTCTCTCCTGATCCTTTCCACACATGAACCATGGGCTCGCCCAACATGTGCTTCTTGCCTGCTAGGGATGTGAATCCCCAAGATTGTTTCACTGTTTCTCTTTTTATTTACAAAAAAAAAAAAATTTTTTTTTTTGTAAGGCAGAATCTCACTACGTAGCCCATCACAGCTCACAGCAATCTTGAACTCTTGGGCTTAAGCGATTCTCCTGCCTCAGCCTCCCAAGTAGGTGGGACTACAGGCACTTGCCACAACACCCAGCTGTTTTTTTGTTACAGTTATCATTGTTTTTTTTTCTTTTCTTTTTTTTTTTTTTGCAGTTTTTGGCTGGGGCTGGGTTTGAACCCACCACCTCAGGCATATGAAGCCAGTGCCCTACTCCTTTGAGCCACAGGCACCACCAAATATATACTTTTTTTTTTGCAGTTTGGCCAGGTCTGGGTTTGAACCCACAACCCTTGAGTATATGGGGTCGACGTCCTTCTCACTGAGCCACAGGCGCCACCCTGTTGCAGTTATTGTTTAGCTGGCCCAGGCCAGGTTCAAACCTGCCAACCTCTGTACATGTGGCTGGCGCCCATAACCACTGTGCTATGGGCACAGAGCCTTATATTTAAAATTTTTTTAGACACAGGGTCATCTAGGCCAGAACCTCAAATTCCTGGGTTCAACGGATCATCCTGCCTTGGCCTTCCTGAGTGCTAGGATTACAGGCATGAGCCACCATGCTGGCCTTTTTGTTCAATTTTTTTTTCCTTTTGTGAGACAGTCTCAAGCTATTGCCCTGTGTAGAGTACTGTGGTGTCATGGCTCATAGTAACTTCCAACTCTTGGGTTCAAGCCATCCTCTTGCTTCAGTTTTCTATTTTTAGTAGAGACAGGGTCTTGCTTTTGCTCAGGCTAGTCTCAAACTTGTGAGCTCAAGCAATTCACCTGCCTCAGCCTTCCAGAGTGCTATGATTACAGGTGTGAGCTACTGTGCCCAGCTGTTCAATTTTTTTTTTTAAACTAAATCTCTACATCTTCAGGTTATTAAGAAAACAGTGAGTAGGGCGCCGGCCCCATATGCCGAGGGTGGCAGGTTCAAACCCAGCCCCGGCCAAACTACAACAAAAAAATAGCCAGGTGTTGTGGCGGGCGCCTGTAGTCCCAGCTACTCGGGAGGCTGAGGCAAGAGAATTGCTTAAGGCCAGGAGCTGGAGGTTGCTGTGAGAGATGTGATGCCATGTCACTCTACCAAAGGGCCATAAAATGAGACTCTGTCTCCACAAAAAAAAAAAAAAAAAAAAAAAAGAACAGGCTAGAGCAGTGGTTCTCAACCTTCCTAATGCCGCGACCCTTTAATACAGTTGCTGCTCATGTTGTAGTGACCCCCAACCATAAAATTATTTTTGGATAGAGAAGCGGTGTCTCAGTTCCTAAGACCATTGGAAATATGTTTTCTGATGGTCTTAGGCAACCCCTGGGGTGAAAGGGTTGTTTAAACCCCCAAGGGGTTGTGACCCACAAGTTAAGAACTGCTGGGCTAGAGGCTGGGCGTGGTGGCTCATGTCAGTAATCCCAGCACTCTGGGAGGCTGAGGCAGGTGGATTGCCTGAGCTCAGGAGTTTGAGACTAGCCAAAGCAAGAGTGAGACTCAGTCTCTAAAACTAGCCAGACGTCATGGTGGGAACCTGTAGTCTTAGTTACTTGGGAGGCTGAGGCAAGAGGATTGCTCCAGCCCAGGAGTTTGAGGTTGTTGTGAGCTATGATGTGATGGCACTCTACTGAGGATAACAAAGTGAGACTGTCTCAAAGAGGAAAAAAAAAAAAACAAAGGCTAGAATCTGGTGGGCAGAGTGAGGGTGATAAAGGAAATCCAGGCAGAAAGAATGGCTCAAAGCAGGAAGCAACCAGCTGCTCTCAACAAATGACATCAGTTTTAACTATATTGAGGAGCTGGATGAGAATGGGAGAAAAGCAGGTTGGGTCCAGGGTGCGTGACACTTGGATGAATGTCAAAGCACCTGGTCACAACAGGCACCTGTGTTTGCATGACTGGCCTCACTGCCAGTTCCTATTGAAGGGGAGCAGCTGCCTGAAGGGGGATGTGGGTGCCGACTTCTATGGCAGAGGGTGTTGAGCAACTAGCAATGTCTGCTGTGGACACAGGTAAGGACAGTTCCCACTCCTGTCATAGGTTAAGCAAAGGGGCAAAAAAGGAAGGCCATTTAGGTGTGGGGTGTCTTATCAGGTGAACTTGGACTGGGGTCTGTGCTAGAATGGAATAAAATAAAACAGAAAAGTTGTGGCTAGGCCAGATGTGGTGAATTAGACCTGTAATCTCAGCACCCTGGAAGGCAAGGCAGGTGGACTGCTTGAGCTCAGGAGTTCAAGACTAGCCTGAGCAAGAGAGAGACCCTGTCTCTACTAAAAATAGAAAAACTAGCTGGGCATTGTTGCAAGCACCTGTGGTCCCAGCTATTCAGGAGGCTGAGGTAGGAGGACTGCTTGAGCTCAGTTGAGGCTGCTGTAAGCTGTGTTGCTGTGGCACTTTACCCAGGGAGACAGTGTGAGATTGTCTAAAAAAAAAAAAAAAAAAAAAAAAAGTCATGGCTGCAAGTGATATTCAGAAGGTGGACCCAGGGAACTCAAACAATAAAGGGACGGGAGAGAGCAGGGAAGCAGAGCCTGGGTGACAGGAAAAGAGGAAGGTGCTCTCAACAGATGAGCAAAAGTGTTTTGTTTTTGCCAGCCAGATTTCCCTGGTAGACGGCCCACTTCCATCCCTGGAGGCACTGTTATGGATGATGGTGGTGACAATGGCTAATCTGATGAGGATAGATGTCTTGCTCTGACAGGAGGCTGTGCTGTGCTCTTCTGCTCCAGAGCCTGGCAGGGCTATATCTGGCCTTTGGATCTTCCCCTCTCTGAACTTCACCCTGAGCCCCTCCCTGGAGAGAAGAGGCTGAATGCTGGAGATGGCCACCCAGGAAGTAAACCCAGACATGCCCCAGCTTGGACACTGGGACTGCCTGCTTCCTGTGGAACAAGGTGCAGACCTCCAGGAAAGACCTCTGTGCTAGAGGGGAGGAAAGGCGGCCAGAGCTGCAGGTAGCCCAGGAGAGAGGATGGAATGCCTGTGCCCTCCTGCTTCCCAGCCCTAGGCTGGGGTGCCCTGGGAGGTGATGGGCTGGCAAGCGGCCCCTGGAGGAGGGATCCCCTTCATTTCTCTCAGGTTTTGTTTTTTACAAGATTGATTTATTAACTATGATACATATCACATAAGGCCTTTTCAGTTTTTTACACCATTCCCATTGAGACAAGTACAATACTTCGTAGCAAATACATGATTTTAAAAAACAAAACCAAACAAAAACACCTCAGTCAGAGATGCCTCAGCCTTAGTTGAGGGCTGACCATGCACTAATCAGGTTGGAGCCTCGAAAAACCCACGACGTGTTTTAAAAAAAGTCTGGAAATTAAGCAAACATTCCTAGCACCAACTAGAGGATGTCCTGGTTAAAGCCCCTAAGATACAAAGAAATAACTGTTATACTTTCTTTACATACAGTTTTCCACTTTTGCTGCAGAACAGAATTTTGGGCACACAGCCAGACTACTAACACATTTCAATACCATTAATGTTTTTGTGTTTCTCAGGAAACTGAAAATATTTGTTAATTCAACATATATAAAGATCATTTAACATGTGAAAATACAAGTACCAGAAAAATAAGCTGGCAGCAGCACTATTCCAAATTTTCAAACAAGTTTTATTCCCATACAATTCTGAGATATTTCCTTTTTTCCCTTAAATGTACACAGGGAACATGATTCTTTTTTATGCGAACAATAACTTACGCCCTGTCTCAACTACAGTGAAGTATAGCATGGTGGGGTGTCCTGATGCAGGAGGGCTGCTGGGAGGAGCCCATGGGCAGTGGCCAAGGAGGCAGAGGTAAGAAGGATCTGACTTAGAGGACCTCAGAGGCGGCGGCCTCTCCAGGTCAGCACAGTCCTGGAAGTGACTTAGCTCCTTACTCTCTAGCCCCTCCCATGCCACTTCCCCTGGAAAAGGCCATGTGCTCTGAGGCAGACATGGCCACTGCACGTGACATCATGGGGCAAGTGAACCTGGACCCCCCAGCCACTTACCCGAAGCCCAGCAGATTCTTTCTTGGAAAAGGGGCGACTCTGCCACCAAGCACTACTTCTAGCCAATGCCCCCCAGATAGTGCCCTCCTCACAGCAGAGGGTGGGAGCGGAGCACAGCTGGAAATGACTTTCGATAACAAGATGTCCAGCTGGCTTACTGTCAGATTTTGCGGTGTGAGGTTTAGGGGAGTCCCTACCAAGTGGACGCTGGGCTTGACTAGGGCCTCCCTGAACTAGCAGGAGTTGAGGCCAAGGCCCACGGAAGGAGGGCTTATGTATACCCCAGCCTTGTCCTCTGATGTCGCTCTGTCCACTGTGGCAAAGACATTCTGTCAGAAGACTCTGACCTGGCAACACTGCTGGGGCTTCAAGCAGGAATAACCAAGGGGTAAGAGGGAGGCCAGAGAGCACAGGAAGCAGGGGCACTGAACTCATGTCCCCTACACCTCCTGAGGGTGCAGTGATGGGAAGTATGGTGTGAAGGAGTGTAGAATAAGCATGTGGTGTGAGATACCCAGTGTTCCACACAGCCAAGAATCTCATGCATTCACAAGCCATGCCACCTACACCTGGCTCCCCTGTCCTGTGTAACCATAGGATTGTCAGAGCCAGAGCCAGTTATTAAGCTCACCGTCAAGAGCCACTCAGTTCTATGAAATGTGGTGTCTATGCACCTGCTTACCCATTCTGGACAAGGCCAGCACCCACCAGAGCTGTGTGCAGCTCAGCTGTGAAAGTACTTTCCAGAGTTTCAAGCCCTGGAAGAAGTGAGGGATGGGCATCATTCTGTTTAAGGCTAGCATGTCCCATCCAGCCCCCAGGAACTCTCTGTAAGTGTCCAAAGTGCCCATTTGGCCTGCGTGCTGCCGTGACTGGAAGCTGAAGCCCTGCCCATTACTGGCAGTGCCAACGCAGAAAGGACCAAGATGTCCTCCCGTCTCTCAGCCTGCAGCAGAAAATGGGAGCTAAACAGCGGAGGAAACAGAAACTAGAGGAACCCCTGGAGCTTCTGGGCACTGTGGCTACCTAATGCACAGTCCCCACCTGCCTAACACTAGGGCCCTGGTGGGCCTGGGACAGGCGAGCTGGTGTGTGTGGCAGCCCTGATTCCACCTACACTGGCTGACAGGGGTACTGTTGTGCTGGGGGCTCCCCGAGGCCTGGTTTCTGGTACCTTTGTAGGGGTAAGATGCAAAGCACAGGGGTCCCCTCACTGAGCTGTCCCCACCCACCTGAAGAAATTGCTGATAACATACACACATTCGTGCAGTCAGGGACGGGTCAGTCAACATGGGGGCAGGGTCCAGAGTGCCAGGACACAGGATGTGGTAGTATCAGACCAGGCAGTGAGGGGACTGGGCTACTTTTCCCTTTGTTCACACAGGGATGGCCCCAGGACACCCCCTATTCCTTTTAGAGCTGACTGGGTGAGGGTAACCTAGAGAAAGGCAGAAAGGTTAATGAAATGGAGGATTTCTTCATCTGCTTGGGGCCCAGGGCTAGGGTAGTTTGAGAACCAGAGAAAAGGTCCTGCCAACCTGTCACTAATAAACACAGATATCACTTTCCAGCCAACCCTGGGCCTGCAGCACCAGGTCCAAATCCCCAGAAGAGAAAACTTGTTCACCATCCTACATGTCATAAAACATCTGCACCTTGCATTTGTTCTCTGTGTTCTTACAGAGGTGGTAACCTGGGCGAAAGTAGTGTTTCTATACCCCTTCATTTCCATCAAGAACTAGAGACAGGAAGACAGCAGCTCTCCAAAAGAGGTGCGAAGGGCCCATGCCACCCTCCAACTACCAGAAGGAGACATCTGTGCAGGAGCAACCAGAGCCTGTCCGGAGGCATCTCCTGCTCCTGGCAGGCCCTAGGAATATACCACAGACGCTGTTTCTTAAAGTGCAATGAGCCCCAAGGACTGTGGCGCCTCTTGCCCCTGCCCCCTGGCTTATGCCCAGGGTGCCTTAGTGTCAGGGTTCTTGGCTGCAGAAGTCACTGCCCAGCCAAGAAGGTGAAAATGTTAAGTGGGGACAGACACTGTTTGTCCCAGCCTGGCAAGGCAGCAGAGATGGGGTGTCAGGAGAGCTCTCTTAGGGTGAGTGGAAAGACTGGGCCAGGGTGGTAGACAGGCAGGACCTGGAAGAACGTCCCTAGAAGGGCCCTGTCGGCCATCATTCCTTCAAAGTGCCCCACACGTGACCTGCATCTCATAAGTGCCCCTGCTGGAGAACTCCCACAGCTGGGATGCAAGGATTCCACTTCAACATCAAACCCACAAACCCACACCCCGAGTGCACCTGGCACTTCCTACCTGTCCCCACCCTCCCCTCACTCAGGGGCAAGCGCACATGTGCACGCACACACGCACGCACACACACACACAGAGTAGTGTTTCCACAGCAACATGCCGTGTCCCAGGGTGGCCCAGGAGCTGGCTGGTCTGCCTGTCTCCTCAGCTCTCCCCATGAAGGGCTCCAATGGTTTTCTTGGACAAAGGGGGATCTGGTGACAAGATCTAAGTAGGACCTCACAAGGCTCTCAGGCCACAGCCCCAGGCATCCTGGTTTTGTTGTCACAAAGACAAGGGTCATCTCCACCTATCTGCCTCCCAGAAGAGGTAGGAGGAGAATGGTATCTTGAGGTCTGTAGTTTTCATTCTGTGGTTCTTTCCTTTTTGTTTTAATTATTGGAGGTTTTTTCCCATTTTTTCTTCCAGTGTTCTTTTGTTTTAAAGAGAATGTATCTGGAAGCCAGTGAGGTTTGGGGGGACAGAGGAGAGGTTGGGGATGGGGAAAGAAGTCACATTAGGTCCAGGCATGAGGCCATCCTTCTGTTCTGATCTGCTGGGCAGATGCTCTCAGCATGTACCTTGGGGTGGTAGAGCTGTGGACACTGTTTGTAAGGAGGCTGCCAGCCAGGTGTACTTGCCACCATGCGGGTATGTGTGCAGGAGAGACAGGTGAAATAAATGGGAAGTGTTCTCTTCAGGGGCTGCTGGCCCTGCCCTGGGGCAGGCCTGAATCTCAGAGTATCCTCCTTCCCTGGAAGAGGCCAGGGCACTATCCCAGTAATGGGCTCTATACAAGATTTGGGGGGGGGGGGGGCACGGGCACGTGATGCCCTGAGGCTGGTATGCACAGACAGGTGGACAGGTAGTCCCGGGAGCAGGGAGCGCCTGGAGGGGCACTAGAGCTGCTGCCTCACTAGTTCAAGTCCTCAAAGGGGGTCCAGGTCACAAGGCAGGCCCCATGGCTGCTGCCTACAGCCAGCCCCAGGTGTGCAGCACTGGGCCAGGGCGCCTGATAGTGCAGCCTATTGCAGACCATTGGCTGGAGCTACCACTGAGGTCTTGAGAAGGTGATGGGAAGAGGGACACTTGCCCCTGCCCCAGTGGACTTGGTTATGTGCAAGGTCAAATGCTACCCCATCAGAGAGAAGACTGGTTCTCCTGTTGCCCCAGGCCTTAGTGGCTCACAGCGTGTGTTCGGCTTGAAGCTGGGAAGGGAGCAGTGGCTGCATAGGGGACTGGGGGGTGGGTGGGGGTGACTGGGGGGGTGATGGCTGATTTGTGACAGGTGTGGAGGTGAGGAAGGGGACGGTAGAAGACATGGCTGAAGGGGAGCTGGGCATGGTGCCGGGAGGCTCACTGATGGGTCGGTTGTAGAAGAAGAAGGGGCACTGCTGAATGAAGAGCTCAATGATTGTCTGATAGGTCCGCGTGGCTGTGAGGGCGTCCATGGTGCTGAAATCAGGTCTCATCAAGGTGGGCCAGAAGCAGATGGAGAGATTCTCGCTGGTCATGAGATTCACCTTGTTGTTGTGGCTGACTCTGCAGGTGACACCAAACTCATGGTCAGAGCAGTGTGGGACCCTGGCCCATAGTGCTCACAGCCTTTGTCACTCAGACTGTTCACCCTGCCTGCTTGCCCTCTGCTTGAGAACCTGGGCACCGCTGTGAGAGGGGAAGAATCAGACATAGCTCTCTGGGCCCTGCCCTGAACTGGCAGATGGGGCTAAGCCCTTTGTGCCCTCTCCTCTCTGCCCATGTGACTGTGTGTGGCAAACCCCCCAGGGAGCTTTCTAGAGGCCCTCACAGACCCTGAGGGTGGAGGGACTGCCTCAGGGACTTAATCAATCAACAATCAGCAACAGAGACAATGCTCTACCTGTGCAAAGAGGGGAAGTCTAAGTGTATCCTAAGCCAGACCTCCATAAAATATTACTTTGTCAACAAATGTGCTGTGTGCATAACTAAATTTGGGCACCAGTTAAAAGGGGTTCCTGGCTGCAGGGGCTAGCACTTGCTGGACTGAGGCTGGTCCTTCCCAGAGTACCTCTCTCTTGGCAGAGTGTCCTATTACACACCAGCTAGAGATATGAATGCTGGAGAGAGGACTTCGGGAGGCTTTTAGTTTTTATGATCTAGAAGCAGATTTTTGGGGGCATCAGCACCAACCAGAGGCTCTGCCCTCTCTGCTAGCTTGAGGGGGGATGTCACAGGCGCTATAAAATGTTCCATGGCCCTGCAACTCCAGATGAAGCTGAGTGGGCTTTCTGGTATTGGGCACACTTGGGGCCATGGGGGCTTCTCTCAGACAGAACCAGGCTGGAAGCCTAAGGATGAATGGAGATGCTCCTTGTAGAGTGAGCCAGCTATGTATCACTCTAGGTGGCAAGTCAGTACCCTAGACAGACCTCTGACCCACTGCAGGCCAAGCCTGTCCCTGCTGCCAGCCTGAGAATGGAGCCTTACTCTACCTTCTTCTGCTATTGACCAACCCTGGTGGTCAATTTTTAGAAAGAAAAACCAACCTGAAAGCCCTGCAACCTACTTGTTAAGGTGAGAGATGACATATTTGAAGACTTCGTGGTTTTCCTTTGGAAATTTCTTTAATACCTCCTTAAGGGCATGTAACTTCTGCTCCCGGTCGTTGATTTCTAAGGAGAGAGAAAACCAAAGTTGGGGCTGGTGAGTGTTCTGTAGCTTGAAGTAGACACTGGGCAGCTGGTGAAGCAGTGGGCTGGGGGCCCACTTGAGGGGTGCTCTGAGGTGGGCCTTCTCTGAGGGCATCCCAGGGCTGTCAGATGAAGTCAATTCCACTTTTTCCACCAGTGCTGGTGCTCTAGGCTGGCACACCTGGCAGTGGCATGGGTCCAGGGGCCAGACCCACTTTTCTGTGTTCAAGGCCCCCACTGAAGGACAGCACTGTGTGAGTGGAGCTTCGTAGCTCCCACTACCCGAGATGGAATAATCCAAAGAGACTGTACCATAAAGAACATCATTCTTAGCTCATCTGGTTGCTCCTGGAGACAGGCATCCCTACTCAGAAAGCCTGCTTGCTTCTTGACCAGACAGGCAGATGCTGCCACCCACTCACACCAACAGGCCTTTGAGGGAGTCTGTCATGAGACCAGGGTTCTGTCCTTTTCCTAGAGACACAGGGACCCTCCATACACCTCCTTGCAAGAAGGAGCTGAGGGAAACAGTAGGGGAATTCTTTTTTTTTTTTTTTTTTTTTTTTTTTGAGACAGAGCCTCAAGCTGTCACCCTGGGTAGAGTGCCATAGCATCACAGCTCACAGCAATCTCCAACTCCTTGCCTCTGCCTCCCAAGCAGCTGAGACTACAGGCACCTGCCACAACGCCCAGCTATTTTTTGGTTGCAGCCGTCATTGTTGTTTGGTGGGCAGGGCTGGATTTGAACCCTCCAGCTCAGGTGTATGTGGCTGGTGCCTTAGCCGCTTGAGCCACAGGTGCCAAGTCAACAGTAGGGGAATTCTTACGCGCTTCATCAAACGCACCGTGGACCTCCTTCCTCTGTTGCCCAGACTTTGTCCATCATGAAATCCTCATGTCCTGGGAGAGCAAAGACACCTGCCCTGAATGAAGCATGCAACCCAGGCCAGGCCCCGTTCAGTTAGTGTCTGCAAGCCTAAGACGCAGGCACTGTTATCACCTCATTTGGAGGAGGAGGAATCTGACACCCAAGCAATCTCAGAGCTGAGAATTCAACATGCCCTGCTGCCTGCAGAGCCTGTGGCCCCAAGTCTCGCTTTCCCTTCCCTGAGTGGGTCTGGCCTCCCTCAGAGGCAGAATGTTCCAGAGCCCACCTGGGGTCATAGCTGGCCAAGACAGATTTCTCCGTGCACGGGATGATATTCCCATTTCGAATTCCAGGTCTCACCAAGGAGATGGCAGTAGTCTCACAACTGGTGATTATGGGTGCGGGTGGATGGGGGGCGTCCCCAGGATGGCTGATAACTGGTTTAGGGACATGGGCTCTTTTGAGATAGACCCTCTGATCCTCTCTCCTGCCTGTATGCATGTGTTCGATTTGCTTGTGACTCCTGGGGGCCTCATGGATCCCCCAACTACATATTCTTTAGGAAGCCCATGATCTCCTGATTAAGAACCTCTACAGCAGATGATGTGCCTAGAAGTTCACAGCTGAAGGAGTCACATGAGGAGCTTGATATGAGCTAGACTCAGAAGGATAGACAGAATATCCGTGACGGGGAGGGCAGGGAAGAAGGTCTTGGGGTGGTTCAGAGCCCAAACTCTAACTCGATGGTCTTGAGTACAAATCCTGCCTTCAACACCAACCAGCTTTGTGACCTTAGGCACACCATGTCAGTCTCCTTGTCTGTATAAGGAGCTGATGACAGTGCCCCCTTCACTAAGTGACACCACACAGTTAAATAAAGAGCTCATGGCAAGACACAAAATCAGCATCCGGGGCCAGTCTGACTTGGAGGTGTCAGTGGAAGGGGAGGATGCAGAGAGGGAGGCATGGATATAGCTCAGGGAGCCCTCTTTCACCAAGCCAGGTGCATTTTTAGACTTGAGAGTATGACTTGATAAAAGCAGCATTTTACCAACATTTTTTCTGTTAGAAATGACTGAAAAAGGGGAATGGGGAGGAGGGAGGAGGATGGGGGTCACGGTGTATGGCACACCTCTTGGGAGCAAGACACAATTATAAGAGGGACTTTACCTAACAAATGTAATCAGTGTAACCTAATTCTTTGTACCCTCAATGAATCCCCCCCACCCAAAATGTCTAAAAAACCATAGAAGCTAATTATGTGGAGTGATGATCAGAATCATTTCTCTGAATCTAAGATATATAAAAAAAAAAAAATTGAGACACAGTCTTGCTCTGCTGCCCAGACTGGAGTACAGTGTTGTCATCACAGTTCATAGCAGTCTCAGACTCTTTAGCTCAGCAGCACCTGTAGGTCAGCGGGTAGGGCACCGGCCACATACCCTGAGACTGGTGGGTTCGAATCCAGCCTGGGCCAGCTAAAACAACAATGACAACTGCAACAACAAAAAAATAGCAGGGCATTGTGGGTGCCTGTAGTCCCAGCTACTTGGGAGGCTGAGGCAAGAGAATTGCTTAAGCCCAAGAGGTTGACGTTACTATGAGCTGTGATGCCATAGCACTCTACCCAGGGTGATAGTGAGACTCTGTCTCAAAACAACAACAAAAAAAAACTCTTGGGCTCAAGAGATCCTCCTACTCAGCCTCCAGCATAGCTGGGACTACAGGCACCTGCCACCACGCTCGGCTAATTTTTTTTTTTTGAAACAGAATCTTACTATATCACCCTCGGTAGAATGCGGGGGAGTCACAGATCATGGCAACCTCAATTCTTGGGCTTAAGCAATTCTCTTGCCTCAGCCTCCCAAGTAGCTGGGACTACAGGCACCTGCCAGAATGCCTGGCTATTTTTTTGTTGCAGTTGTCCTTGTTGCTTTAGCCAGCCTGGGCCAGGTTCAAACCCGCCAGCCTCAGTGTATGTGGCTGGTGCTGTACCCACTGAGCTACAGGCACTGCCCTAGGCTAATTTTTCTTTTTGCTATGTTATGTTGCTCAGGCTGGTCTTGAACTCCTAGGCTCAAACAATCCTCTAACCTCAGCTTCCCAAAGTGCTAGGATTATAGACGGGAGCCACCACACCCAGCGTCCAAGATTTATTTGAAGTGTTTAACCTCAAGGACATTCTCTATGGCCTTGAATTTTAAAATACTTTAGTGTTATATTTAAATAAAAGGTTTACTTTTAAAAGTGAAGTGCTGTAGGGAGGAATGTATTAGAAAACACAAGAAGCATGTGTGTATTCCATTCTAGATGTGCATTCGGCATAAGAGGGCACAGGTCTCTCCATAGGTGCCTGCATGACACAAACACAGCTGTGTTTGTTTTCATTAGGTACTCAAGTGGCAGCACCTTTATAGAAGAGCTGAGTCTCACCTCATCCTCTTGGATAGAGGCAGGAAATGGGATTGGCAAAGCCAAAATCTGAGGCCGGGTATGGTGGCTCATGCCTGTAATCCCAGCCAAGGCAAGTGGATTTCTTGAGCTCAGGAGTTTGAGACAAACCTAACCAAGAGAGAGACCCTGTCTCTAAAAATAGTCAGGAATTGTGATGGGCACCTATAGTCCCAGCTACTAGGAAGGCTGAGGCAATAGGATCACTTGAGCCCAAGAGTTTGAGGATGCTGTGAACTATGACGCCATGGCAATCTATCCAGGGCCACAAAGTGAGACTGTCTTAAAAAAAAAAAAAAAAAGAAAAAAAGAAAAGGATCCTAGGTGATCCTTCCCCGCCCCCTTTTAAAAAATTTATTGTTGGGGATTCAACAGTGAAACCAGGTTACACTGACTGCATTTGTTAGGTAAAGTCCCTCTTACAATCATGTCTTGCCCCCAAAAGGTGTGGCACACATCAAGACCCCACCAATCCTTCCCTTTTATTCCTTTAGAGGCAGGGTCTCCCTATGTTGCCCTGGCTGTTCTTTTTTTTTTATGGTTTTTGGCCAGGGCTGGGTTTGAACCCGCCACCTCCGACATATGGGACCAGTGCCCTACTCCTTTGAGCCATATGTGCCACCTGCCCTGGCTGTTCTTACACTCCTGGCCTTGAACAATGCTTCTGCCTCAACCTCCCAAGTAGCTGGGACCACTGGCATAAGCCACCATGCCCAGCCTCTTCTTACTTTCTCCCCTTTTCCCTCACTGCTTGGTCTAAGTGCTTCTGAGTATTGAGAAGCATCAGGAGGTTGGTGGGAGAAGGAGGCAGGACATCAAGGAATCCTTCGGTAGAACCTGGCCATATGTCTGTAACACTAAAAACAATCTTAATGTTGTCAATGTCCTTTTGACTTAACCACATTCACCACCTCCTTCAAGAAAAGCTTACCTCAAACAGTGCCTCTTTGCTGAGGGACCTACTTTAGGCTCAAATTGGCAGCCTTTTCACAATGTAAAAACACCAGTGAATCTTTATATTCAGACAGTGCCAGCATGCTGGCAGGCTAACTTCATAGCTGCTCTCTATGCGCTCCTCACCAAAAGCTGCAGTGGAAGATGAGGCTTGATGTTACCCATTTGGTAGCTGAGAAACCCAAAAAAAGCCAAGTTGGCTCAGTGCACATACCACAGTGGCTACCACACTGGCCACATACACTGAGGCTGGGGGGTTTGAACCTGAACCCGGCCTGGGCCTGCTAAACACCAATGACAACTGCAACAACAAAAACAAAAAAATAGTAGGGCACTGGCCCCATATGCCAGAGGTGGCAGGTTTAAACATGGCCCTGGCCAAAATCTGCAAAAAAAAAAAAAAAAAAATCAAGGGTGGCATCTGTGGCTCAAAAGAGTAGGGCGCCAGCCCCATATACCGAGGTGGCAGGTTCAAACCTGGCTCCGGCCAAAAAACTGCAAAAAGATAAAAAAAATATAAATAGCCAGGCATGGTGGGTGCCTGTAGTCCCAGGTACTTGGGAGGCTGAGCTGTGATGCCATGGCTCCTACCAAGGGCGACACAGTGAGACTTGTCTCCAAAAAAAAAAAAAAAAAGAGGTCAAGTCAAGGTCACAAAGCTGCTGACATAGAAGATGGAAAGGGACACAGACCTGTCTCCCTACTGCTGCAGAGCCTTCTCTGACTGCAGTAATCTGTAGAGATTGTCTATAAGGAAAGGGGTGGGGGCACTACAGGGTACAGGCCTCACTAGCCAAGACATGTACTTTTGAACTTAAGGGCCAGTCAACTGGGATAACAAGAAAGGGTCAGGGGAGGGATTTTTTGGCCAGCAGAACTACAACAAAGTCTGGACATGACTAGGCAATTTAGAACAACACCCAAAAATGCAGGAGGAAGAGGAGGGCCGCTAGGCTCTTAGAGACTAGTTTGTCACACCTCACAAAGCAGATACACCAGGGCTCAAAAAGGAAAAATACTGCTCCAAGGTCACACAAATTGGTGGCAGGGACCATGATCCCCAACAATGTTCTCACCCTGGCTGTGTCACTCTGCTTGTCATCAGTGGCATTGAGGCTACCAACCAAGCTCTAGGCCTGGATCTGCAGCTGCCAACTCAATGCTTGGGGAAAAATCCCTGTGGGGCTCTTCCCACCCAGTGCACCTATATCTCCAGAAAAGAAAAAAGTCCGGCTCTAGGTCACACCATTCAGAGATGTATGAGGCACACCCAGTGTGCAACACCCTTCTCCCCAGCTGGCAAACAACCCCAAAGCTAAGATCTCACTCTGTTAGGCCCAAAAAGGAATATTCAGGTTGTCTTTCCCCTAGAGGCATGACCTTACAATAATCTGTTCAATGACTCCTGTCCCACCACACTGAGGCAGGGACTGTGTATTTGTCTGTCCACTGCCATCTGTCCCTGTCCACTTAGGACCTGCTACATACTTGTATGTGAGGAGCACACCCATGGCCTCAAGCAGCTACCTGGCCAGACAAGAGGAAGGTAGATCTCAGAACCAGCAACATCACATGACATTTTGTTAGCCAGAGCCTAAAGAACAGCAGTGAGTTGTTAATCAGCTCTGGCGTAAGTCGTCTCATCTGTTAGGTGGGAAGTGTAAGACAATAAGCCGGGATCCTGAAACACATTGGGTCATACATCCCTGTGACAGTCTGATGAAAACTACTGAAAACTTCTCCTTAGACTAAAGAGACTGAATCTTATTAGCAACTGTAGGGGATCACTGAGGACCCTGGAGCCAGAGATACATAAAGAACAATGGTGTCACGAGAGGAAAAGGAGGGATACTGGGGAAGAACAATTCTTAAAAGGCTAGGGTGAAGATAAAATGGGCAATTGTGAATGAAGCCATCCTCTCTGCCTCCTGAAGTCAGCTCAGGTACCAACTCTCTCATGAAGCCCTCTTTCTTCTTCCCCCCTCACTGGGTATGCACGTCAAACTCAGCTTGCTTCATTCTGCCTGCAGATAACTTCACTATATCCTAAGGGGGGGCAGGTACTGAAGTCCCAGCTTGCCACTTCCTAGTGACATGACTCTGAGCAGTACCACCTATGACAGCCTCTACTTCTTCTATAAAATGGAGACAAAATACTATCTACCTCAAAGGTAGTACTAAGAAAATAACTAAATTTACTAAGAAAATAACAGATCTGTATAAATCAAATGCCTTGGAGAGAGCCAGGCCAGGTACGCTGCAAACACATTATCAACGTGAGCTATGGCTACTGAGCCTCCTACACATTATCTTGGATGTGGTAGGGAAAGAATTGGTGAATTCTCACAAAAATCTCTTATTTTGTCATACTTTCAGCAGTGTGCAATATTGTGAAATTCTGGAGCTAACAAAAGTTTTGATAGTGACTTTGATGTTTGTCGTGATGGGATCTGAAACCGGTTCCAAGGCCTCAAACACACAGACACAACTGCTCTCAGGCATTAAGTGGAAAGAGCTGGTCAAGATGTTGCCATGGAAACCCAGCCAGCCTAAGAACAGCCACTTTGGGGCATGACAATCTTTGTTCTATAATGTCTTTTAATACCAACTTTTGTACTGCTGGTTATCTGTTTCTCAATTAAACCCAATCCTACGACATACACAGCCCCACCCTTCAATCAACTACTCTGGTTGTGAGAGGCACCCTTTCAGTGAGATACATTCCTCTTCTAGCCCCTTCTGCCAGGTTCAAGACAACAGAGCTGACTAGTGTGGGGCACAGGAAACACATAATGGGAAGAGGAAGCAGAAAACCTCCACCCTTTTCCAGGCTGCTGTAGTAGCAGCAGCAAGAAACTACCTCTTCGGCAGTGGAAGCCATGGATTTCCTATCAGTAGCACCCCCCAAAACAAAAAGGTGCTATGTCAGCAGTTCTTGCAGAAACAATGGGATTCTGTTGGGTGCCAGGATTCCACATGCCTCTAGATGGCACCAAGTCAAGACAAATGTGGACTGGAACCCCCAGCTTCCAGCAAATTGGGTACCAGTCCACACTTTCCTCTTTTCCTAGCTTCCTCTCTGAGACAAACTTAGGGTAGAAGAACTGGCTCCAGTTAGAGAGTTCCCTTGCAATTTCGTATCTGAGGCAGCCTGGAGCCTGCCATTGCCCTCATACCCAATTCACCTGGAGAAACCCCGACTCTTATCTTAAGAAGGCAAGGCGAGCCTATGATAGTCTCAGAAGTTCTAGGCTCTCATGCCCCCTCCTTGAGTTCTGATAGGGTTAGGAACACCAAACAATTCCAGTCAGCTAACACCATATGGACAGAATAAAGGGAAGGTGGGACCCAGATTGTGGAAACATACATTATAGGAAATTTCACCCTGGAAAGGTGATCCCAGAGACACAGCAGCCCCAGCTGTTATCTCTTCTAAAATTTCTGCCCACACTATTGGCCTTATGAGTAAACTGCTTGTTTAAAACGCCCTCTTTTGCATTGAGGCAATGACCAGATGAGACTAATGTCCTGTGGCCAGAATAACACATCTCTTCCCTACCCATTGACTACTGGGTCACTGGACAGGTGGCATCTCTGGGCAGTGGGCAAAGACATTCCCTCCTGTAGCTGTAGTTATGGCTGCTTCTGGGTCTCTGCCCATCAGGCGTATGAAGTAGGAAGGCTGTGAGGCCTAAAAGGTAGCAAATGCCACATGATGGGAAGTGCTGAGAGATCAGGTACCCTCTGTGGCACTACACAAAGTCCAGGGAAAGACTGACCATTGAGAAGGCTCACCCATATGATGGACAAACACTTCCATGAAGTGGCAGGAACAGCTGACAGGGTAAGGAGGAATGGTACATTAGGTCACCATTAAAACCAGTGCTAATTTGCTGCAGCATCAAGTGATCACTTGGCTAGGGCCACTGAATTTGTTCCTTTCCCTCCAGAGGCTGGTTTCTTATGAAGTTGTATGCCCCTAGACCACATATTATCTTCAAAGTTAACAGTAGGAAACTAAGGGACAGGGGAGGTTAAGTTGTCCACAAGCAAAGGATCAGGGAGACTCAATCGAAGTCTGACACCAAAACCATGCCTTTAATGAACAAGAGTTTTGCAGGGAACCTGCAACTCTTCTTGGAATAACCCCCAGATAAGCACCTATAGTCTATTAAAGGTGGGGCCCAATTTGCACGTCCCTCTAGTGTCATCTGGTTTCCTTTCCCTCTGTCCTCTAAACCTCACTTCAAAGAAGCAGAATGTCGATTCTAAGACCAAGACCCATTCTTGGGTGCCCCACCTATCTCCCTCCATCTGCCCGATGCAGACTTATTCTGGTGTGCTGCCAGGGCCCCATGCCACACCAGGCTGCAATACTCACTGTGTGCCTCCACCAAGTCATTCTGCATGTTGTATGGGACCAGAGGGTCTGGCAGTTCTGAGAAAAAGCTCTTCATGGCACCAGCCACAGTGTTCACTGTAAAGTCTTTCTCTGCCAAGTCCAGGTTGTGGTCTGAAAGGAAGTTGGGAGAGTGGAGGCCAACCCAATCTAGGCTTAGTAGAAGCCAACAGCAAAGCTTGGGGCATAGGAGAAGTTAGAAAACCCTCAAAGACCAAGGGATGGCCTAGAAGCTAGGCAGGAACTCAGGACTAACAGGAACTGGACAGGTGGTAGCACCCATGGATGCTGCCAAAATGAGTTGCGAGTTTCATACAAACAGGCTGACAACCAATGCCTCTTTGCAAGGTTGCAGAATTGCCCCTCTCTACCACCCTTTTGGTAAGCAAGTTGTACCCCCTTCACGCTGATTTTCTGTTTCATCTACTTCCCCTCGTTTGGCTCTGACATACTGCTAGTTCTTTCTTACTTCCCTCCTTTTAGAAGGAGGCTTTCCTAAAAGGCTGGCTCACTTTTCAGGTGGGTTACAAAAATGTTACTAACCATCTTGACTGCTGTCTCCATCTTTGTCCCCTCTGGCAGTAGGGCAAATAAGACTCAATCTCTCTCTCTCTCTCTCTCTGGCCCCTCTTAGCCAATGGCACCACTGACCACTGTCTCCCAATTTTCCTTCTCTTTATATACTTTTATTGCATTCCTGATTATGAAGCAATCATCTACTGATGGACATAGCAGCTTCCATTTGGGGGGATAATAAGCTGTTCTAGATTCTTGTATGTACAAGCACAGCCCCAATGTAGGGCTGTAGCCTCACCATGACCTCATGTTTCCATCCTGTAAGATTAACAGGTGCTTCCCCCTTGTGTGGTAACTCTCCCCACTGCCAGCTAGCTGTGCCTGACTGTGGTGCTGCCAAGTGCTGGGGCTGTCCGCCTACCTACATGGGTGGATGGGGTGTCTGCTCCCAGCTGCAACACCTCAGGTCTAGCCATGTGCTCATGTCAGGGCCTCCTGTGCTCCTATGCTTGCCCCACTCCCTGGACGCTGACAGTGTGGCCACTTCCAGGAGTTAAGAGTGGCATCTAGGCCAAAAGCCTGGCTCTGGGCCTCTCAAAGCTGACCTAGCTTAGGAGAAAGGAGTCCTTGCCAAGAACCAGTGTAACTCTGGAGAGTTCTCCTTTGGGAGCCTGAGTCTTAAAAGCTCAGCTGATCAGAAAACATTCCTTCGCTTTCTCCTGTGCAAGGACTGTGAGGAGGACAACTGGGGTATACTTCTGGGATGCTGGCAAAATAGGATCGTCATTGTCACCCGACTTCTATATCACGTGCCCATGACTACCCCTGCATGGCCACCAGAGGCAAACACCTTCAGGGCTGAATGAGGTCATGGCAATCAAGAATGGCATTTGTGAATGGTGATGTGAGGCCTGGCTGACTCAGCTTTGGCAGGGATAGTGCTTTGGTTTGCTCTCCTCCATGGCACTGTGACCAAGGCAAAGCTAACTGAGGTGACATGTGGTCTCTTTCTCAGAGACTGCACTTCTTGGGTTTGGGTCTGTGGGTGGCAGGAACACCCTGAGGCCCCAGGGATAGTCAGCTATTCTGTCAGCCTGGACTGACTTGGGGGTCCAATGTGTGGCCAGGCTGTGCCTTACCTTGATCAAACTGTCTCTGCAGACTTTCCATCTCTGACTTGTTTCCACTGACCCGGTAGATGCCTTCAGTGCTCAGACCTGAGGAGAAAAAAGCAGGGGTCTTAGAAGCAGGAACTGGAGGGTGGAGAATGAGGAGGGCTGGACTCCAGGAGAACACTGGAAAGCCAGGGAGATTCCATGAGACATCCATCAAGAGAAAGGAGCAGGGGGGTAAGCAAGCTTTTTTGCTTGATGTTTCTACAGGCATCTCCATTTTCTTTTTCACTTAAAATTTTAAAAATACTTGTTTTCTGGTAAAAATTTAAAAAGTACAGTTAAAAATAACTTTTGTCCACATTTTAACATACTTTTGATTTTTTTTTTTTTTTTTTTTTTTTTGTGAGACAGTCTTACTATGTTGCCCTCAATAGAGTGCTGCAGTCTCACAGCTCACGGCAACCTCAAACTCTTGGGCTTAAGTGATTCTTTTGCCTCCGCCTCAAGTAGCTGGGACTACAGGTGCCCACCACAATACCTGGCTTTTTTTTTTTGTTGTTGTTGTTGCAGTTGTCATTGTTGTTTAGCAGGCCTGAGCCAGGTTTGAATCTGCCAGTCTGGGTGCATGTGGCCAGCGCCCTACCCATTGTGCTATGGGTGCCGCCTCCAAGTTTTCACTGTTAGAAGTAACTCACAATTTTTGTTTTTTGACAACTAGTAAGTTTAACAGATTCTTAAAAATATGTATTTTCCAGGCAGCGCGTGTGGCTCAAAGGAGTAGGGTGCGGGCCCCATATATCAGTGATGGTGGGTTTAAACCCAGCCCCAGCCCCCCCCCCAAAAAAAGTATTTTCCCACTGTAGTCATTCTTATTTACTTGAAAGAGGTCATTAAATAACTATGTCAATGTTATGAGGTATTGTTTTTTCCCTTTTGGTTATGCCTTCTAATGTACTTTAGTTAATTTTTTTATGTACATATAATTCAAAAGCTTAAAGTTTTCAAGACCAGCCATTTTCTTAATGATGTCTTCCTGTGTTTTTATGCATAGAAAAGACATTTCCTATTCATGCATCAGACTTTTTTTTCCTCCTATCATTTAAAAAAAAATCATTTAACTGTGATAATTCTGGAAATTCTTTGGTATAGAGTGTGTGGTAGGGAAAAATACTAATAAACATCAATTAAACAAACTACATGCAAGAATATAATGTATCAAGTGAAATACTGACTCCCCACCATTCCCAGAGAGGGTGTCAGTCTAGCAGAGAGAAGGCTATTCAGCTTGGAGTGGATTTTAAGCACTGTCTACTAAGTCCACTCTCCCTATCGTAGGGAAGGAAATTACATTATATACCCCCAAGATCACAGATCTAAAGGATGGTGAAATCACTGGAAAAACTGAGATGGGGCTCAGCGCCTGTAGCTCAAGTGGCTAAGACATCAGCCACACACACAGAGCTGGCGGGTTCAGATCCAGCCCGGGCCCACCAAACAACGACAACTACAACCAAAAAATAGCCGGGCGCTGTGGCAGGCACCTGTGGTCCCAGCTACTTGGGAGGCTGAGCCAAGAGAACTCCTTAAGCCCAGGAGTTGGAGGTTGCGGTGAGCTGTGATACCCAGGATGACAACTTGAGGCTCTGTCTTTAAAAACAAAACAAAACAAACAAAAAACTGAGATGGGACCTCACAGTTAAAGTGACCTTGGTTCCCTTCTGAAGACTGTGGCTTTGAGCAATTTTGACTCACTGAAGTGGTACAGAAATGTCCTGTGTACCACTACTGAACACCACAGTAGTGTGGGCAGTGGTGAGAGGATTGGGCCCTGAAGTCAATCAGGCTTCAGAAAGCCAAGTGACTCAAAATCAGTTATCACTGTAATTGCTGCCTCTGGAGAGGCAGCCATCAGGCAAGATAAAAGCCATCAGTCTGCTTGTTTTCTGGAGGTCCTAAAATAGTGGCAGGTAAACTCTGAAGAACACTGGGGCAGAAATCCTCAACTTCCTGGCTTAAAAGCTGTTAATTGCACAAAGGCTTTTCACCCCAGAGAAAAAGAGGCTAATGGACTAGTCCCAGAACACCCTATCAAGCAAGGCTTAGTTAAAAAGGAGCTGCTATTACTGTATCCTGGGAGAAGCATTGACACTTTGCAAATCTGAGTGGTAACTACATTGTGCACTGAGCTAGGGACATTCTTGTCTCAACCTACCATCCATCTGCTCGTTAATGAATGATGATGCCATTTAATCTTCCACACTTAGGGGAAGGCTACTGAGTGGGCAGAGAATACAGATGAGAAAAGCGAGGTTCAGAAAGGCAAAGTTGTTGGCCAGGCGTGGTGATTCACACCTGTAATCCTAGCACTCTAGGAAGCCAGAGTAGGACTGCTTGAGCTCAGGAGCTCAGACCAGCCTGACCAAGAGTGAGAACCCACCTCTACTAAAAAAAAAAAAAAAAAACTAGCCAGGCATGGTGGTGCATGCCTGTAGTCCCAGCTACTAGGGAGGCAGAGGCAAGAAGATCACTTGAGTCCAGTAATTTGAGGTTGCTGTGAGCTATGACACCATGATATTTTGGGGCAACAGAGTGAAACTCCATCTCAAAAATAAAATAAAAAATTAAAAGAAAAAGAAAAAGAAAAAGAAAGGTGAAGTCCCTGCCCCAAATCACACAACTACTAAGAGGCAAAATGGTCTGAATCCATGGCCTCTGCCACTCGTCCCACTCGTCTGCCTCACATGCTTAAGACGACAACTGGCTCAGGCTTATGCTGCTGTGTGTTAATGCACTGGGTTGGGGCCCAGAACATAGTCATTTCCCCAGCAAAAGTTCCACACTGGGTGAATGAAGCCCACTGGCCTGTAGTATTGTGGGTAGCTTTTTTTTTTAGACAGAATCTCATTTTGTTGCCCTTGGTAGAGTGCCTGGCATCACCGCTCACAGCAATCTCCTGCTCTTGGGCTTAGGTGATTCTTGCCTCAGCCTCCCGAGTAGCTGGGACTACAGGCACCCACCACAACACCCAGCTATTTTTTTGTTGCAGTTTGGCCGGGGCTGGGTTTGAACCTGCCACCGTCAGTATATGGGGCCAGTGTCCCACTCACTGAGCCACAAGCGCCGCCCAGTGTGGATAGCTTTTGAGGTGGTATTTTCCTACCGTTGTAGACCTGCTCAGCACCCCTAGCTAGTAGATTTATCCTGGACTCTTTTCTCTGCAACTTTTCTAAACTGTTCTCAGACATGTTTAAACTTTCTACCTATTTTGCCTCTCAGGTGACACACTGCATGCTTATATGTGAAATCACCCATATCTTGGTGAGCCTTGCAGATGTGTCGGCAAGCTCAAGTCTTCACCCCCTAGTTTGAAAAAAATAATTATTATCTAAGCTATTTTCTTTTCCCCTACATGTTAGCCTTTCCTAATGCAAAGAAAAAGAAGATGCAAATGGCAGGAGCTTTGAAAGTCTTTAAAAACGTAACAACATCACAGTTCTTGAGTCCTAGTCTGGAGAGGCACCCTCTGAGCTCTCGAAGATCCTCAGATCTTTGGCTGAGGATTATCTTTTGGCTGTTTGTTATCTTTTGGCACCCTTGACCCTTCATTGTGGACTGAGGAGTTCTCTGCACTGCCTCTTAATGGCCACCTGCCCCAGGATCAGAGGACAGAAAACAAACTACAAATCAGTTATCTGGAAATCAGAGGTGTGGGATACATTGAAATCTCACTAGATAATCGCAAAAATGGAAGCATTTGAAAACATGAGGCCAGCTCCAGAGCATCAATTAATCATCAACGTAGTATTTCCTGTGATCTGGGGACATGTTTATTTTAATCCTATTTTAAAATAGTAATTCTGCTGTGTTCGAACACAGTGCCACGGCATAATCTAGGAAAGATACCATTTGGTTGGCTAGTGCAATTTATTACAACTACTAATTAGACATCAATTAAAAAAAGAAAAAAAAACTTGAGAACTGACTGTAAACACTATGAAGGCTGGTTGTGAACAGGAATTTGGCACCATAGTGAGACCTAGGACCCAGGACAGAGCATGGGCAAGCTGGCAGAGGAGCCTGAGACCACAGCAGAAAAAAGGGTGGAGTCCTGGACTAGGCCCCAGACAGAGATGCTGGATTCCAAGCAAGCAGAATTCTTACCAATAGTGATGGCCACCTACCAGGTGTATTTTTTTTTTTTTTTTTTTTTTTTTGAGACAGTCTCATTTTGACACCCTTGGTAGAGTGCTGTGGCATCACAGTTAACAGCAACCTCAAACTCTCGGGCTCAAAGTGATTCTCTTGCCTCAGCCTCCTGAGCAGCTGGGACTATAGGCGCCTGCCACAACACCTGGCTAGTTTTAGAGACTGGGTTTTGCTCTTGCTCTGGTTGGTCTCAAACTCCTGGGCTTAAGCAATCCATCTGCCTTGGCCTCCCAGAGTGCTAGGATTACAGGTGTGAGCCACTGCACTGAGCCTTCACCAGGTCTACTGCTAACCCCAAAGTCCATCTGGGAGAGCTTCAGCCTTAAACTCAAAGGATCCTTACCCCTTAGAAATCTCCAAAGATGCACTTCACCAAAGCATAGTCTTGGCTATAGGCCTTTTCTCTCTCTTTAAAAAAACAAACAAAAAAAAACCCTACTAGTTTCAAATAGGTGTATGTTTAAATTATTCTTTGAGAATAGAACAAGAAAAAGTTCAGAAAGGCCAAGGTCACTATCTTCAAGTATCTAAACAATTGCCATGTAGAACAGCCTTGTTTCAATGGCTCTAGGGGACAGAGCTACAATGAAGAATGTAAATTACAGGATGGCAAATATTCTCTTAATAATAATAAAAAAAACTATTATTAGCCATAGCTGTCATTCATTAGCATTGGCCTGAGTTTTTGAATCCCTTCCTCACTAGATAACTATCTGACTGGGAAGCTATTTGAAAAGATTAATATCTGGTCTAGGAATATAACTAATAATGATAATAAACCACTTACTGCATGCTTACCGTGTCTGAGGCACACAATGCTAAGTGCTGTACCATGCATTTTTACAGTAGTTCTCACAATAACCCCTTAAGATACATTATTACTAAGCTCATTTTACATATGGGAACACTGAGGCTAAGAGGTAAAGTAGCATGCACAGTCAGACAGCTAGTGAGCTGCACAGATGTGATTTGAACTTAAATCTAATGCCCGTGCCTTTTTCTATTATGTTCTAAATCACTAATTCTCAAAATTGAGTATATATCAGAAACCCTGGTAGGCTTGTGATGATACAGAATCCTACAGAGTTTTGGATTCAGTTTGGAGTAGAGGCCAAGAACTTGCATTTCTAACACATTCCCAGGTGATGTGATGCTGCTAATCAGGGAACTATACTTTGAGAACCATAGTTCTAGAAGATGGTCCAGGCCTCAAGATTTCTCTGATGCCTGAATTCTACGGTTCAATGAAATCAAGGGGCAATACTCCAGGCAAAATAGATACCAAAAGAAACAGAGCAATTCCAAAAGGTATGAAAATTGCTTTTTATATGTAAGCAAGGTCTTATGTATTATTTAATCTCTTAACCATGGCCATGTATGACTTGCATAAAATTAAAAAAAAAATAGCTGGCAAAATTAAAGAGATGTTATTTTTTCTTTCAATAAATATTTACTGAACAGCGATGTGGCAGATAAGTTTTGTTATAATGTTTTCAGGCTTGTCTCCCTCAAAACTACTTTGGTGACATAAGAAAGTTAGATGGCCGCCAGTGAGCAGTAAGGCCGTCCCCAGGGCTAAGCACCAGTGTATTTCACCCTTACAACTGCCCTGTCAGAGTCACAGCTGCCATGCAGGCTCCTGAGAATGCCTGTGGCAGCTAGTAGGACAGGCATGAGGAAAATGGATGGGTACCCTACAGGAGCCTGGAAAACAAGGTGGAAAATCACCTCCTGTCCTGGGATGGGTCTCATTTTCTGAAATGTCCAAATTATTCCTGGACCCTAAGCAAGCCCTTCTCAACACCAGTGTCTTAGCCAGAGCTTGTTCCACAGTCAGCCCCCATTGCCTCCGTTTGTTCATACCAGGACTTAGTTCCTCTGAAGTTTCCTTTCTAGCAACAAATCAATACTTCCTCTAAGACAAACTCAGACTCCCTTTTTTAAATTTTCTATATTTAGATATAAAAACTCGGGCGCTGCTATGTGCCTGAGGCCTAGTGCAACTTCCCGAGCCTAACTAGAAGTGATCCATCGAGCTACTTCCATGTAGCAACGACTCAGCAAGGCCCGGCCTGAAACTGCCTCTACCTAGATACAGTCAAAGAGGTACCATGCCACTGGCCCGACCCTGTCACGCACCTCTTCCCCCGCCCCTTCTCCACAATTAAAAAAAAAAAAAAAGATATAAAAACTCAGCACTTTAGTCCTTTAGAAGAATTTAATTGGCACTGCTAGTATTCGAAAATGCTTCATACCAGACAGGACTTAACTAACAACTTTGGTCAACATTTCAGGAAGCTGAAAGCATCTAGCAAACCGTTCCCATTCTCTTTCATCCGTGCAAGATGGAAGTCTAAGGCCAGAGGGGCACTGAGAACTCAGAGAGGGAAAGAAACTCCCTTGGGCATCAAATTCAAATTCAGTCCTTGAAGAGGAATGACATCTCTGGAAGAGTAAGCAGCCCTTCTTTTTGGTCAAATGCTAACAGTGTACCTACAATGTGTCTCCTTTGGAAGATCTCACTGCGACACTCCCCCACCCTCACCTTGATGGAAGATGAAAGGTGAGGAGGCAGGAAAGAGTTCAGCTCAAAATCAAAGCAACTGTTTCCATTTCCTTCTGTGTATAAGAGAGATAATAGTTCCTACCTCACCCAGAGGTGGCATGTATTTAATGAGAGCCTAGCACAGCACCTACAGAGTAGTTATTACCCTAATGATCTTGGTAGAAAGCAGGTTGGCAAGAGGATAAGCACCTGAGTTTTGCTGTCAGGGAGACACAGATTCAAATTTCGAACCTAACTTCCGCTCATCTGACTATAAATGGAATAAATGAGAAAACCTATGTAAAACCCACTGTGTAATGCCTGCCCTTACTCTTCTTTGTCTATACTCCTACCAAGCCTAAACAGCACCTGCCTATAGGTATGGCCTGTTCTGAGAACTGACCAAAAACAAGCAAGTCTGCAGAAAATTATTTTAAAATACAAGTGGGGGCTGGGTGTGGTGGCTCATGCCTGTAATCCTAGTACTATACTCAATAATAATAAAAAACTATTATTAGCCACAGCTGTCATTCATTAGCATGGGCCTGAGTTCTGGGAGGCCAAGGTAAGTGGATTGCTTGAGCTCATTGTTTGGAGACCAGCAGCCTGAGCCAGAGTGAGACCTCGTCTCTAGATAGCTGATCGTTGCAGAGGGCACCTATCTAGCTACTTGGGGCTGTGAGCTATGATGCCAGGGTACTCTATCTAGGCAACAAAGTGAGACTCTGTCTCAAACAAACAAACAAAAACGCATGGGTTTGACACCAAAGTGACATGAGTTCTGATTTTGGTTTTGTCGTATAGCTGAGTGACTTGAGAATAAATCACCCCACCTCTTAAGAGACTTAGAAATCTCATCAAAGATGGGGTAGCAATATGATCAACGATTCCACTGAGACATTTTGATTAAGTGAGACAACACAAATGAAAACAAGTAGTACGACACATGGATGGCACCCTGAAATAATAATAATGATAATAATAATAGTTAACTTTTGGATATGGATTGTGTGCCAGAGACTGTTCTAAGCTCTTCACTAGAAATATCACAGTAAATCCTCTCACTAATTCTTTGAATTAAATATTAACATTATTTTTAGTGCCACTTTACAGATTGCAAGTGGAGGCTCAGAGAGGCTAAGCTGTTTGCCAAGGCCACAGAAGTAAGTGGTAGAGCCTAAATTTGAACTGGCTAACCCAAGTCCCTGTCTTAGCTAATGGCACATTTAATGTTACGCTGCTACTTCCAGCATTATTAACTCCCTGTTCCCTTCTCCCTTTAGTATGTTATGGAGGCTACACATCCCATAAATGCCAGATTCATTAAAGATTATAAGGATTTTCCATTCTCCCCTTGTTTATCCGGTCAGATGCATTCACCTCTTCATTCACATGCTACTTGATTTTCTCTTCTATGAATTGGAGGATGAGGAAGGCTAGCCCAAGAACAACTGCCTCCTCTCTATACAGAAAGCAGCCAAAGGACAAAGTTTCTAGGAAGTTCTACTACTGATAGCACTAAAAAGTCCCTATCAGATTTCCTTGCTGCCTTCCTGCTTTGGATGTTCTTGCAATCATCTTACCAGCACACTAGGGTCACCCTGCCCCCCCCCCCCTTTTGTTAGGGTAATTTCTTCATCAAGACCTGCTTCTGCCAATGCCAGACCTTTCTCCCCATGACAGAAGGCCACTAATGCTCTATTATGATTGCTTGACTGGGTGTTAGCCCCACAAGTAGGCACTGTGGTTTCATATGTTCCCAATGCCATTGTACGTACACACAGGGATGTAATAAATCACAGCGCTGGGGAAGGAAAGAAAGAGCTGAACACATCACACCAGGTCTGGGGCATCATATGGCTCTAGCATCTGGCTGATCCCTTATAAGTTGCCCATGTATTTCCTCCCATTATCTGTGAAGTAGGGCTTCTGGACCCACTCTGAACCAAACAAGGGGCTATTTTCTCCGACTTTCAAGAAAATACATTATCTCACTAGGTGTGTTTAAGAAACTGCACTAGTGAAATGAACTTTAGGCCTGCTTGGAATCGACACCTTGCCTGTTCTGGAAGGGAGAGGAGTGCAACCCATAATTGAGGTGAGCAGACTGCGCTCTGTGCAATAGGAACAAAGGTTCATAGCCAGGAGCAGCTGGGATACTCCTCCTGCCAGAAATGCAAGGGGTCCTCTAATCTCTCAAGTGTGACTTTGCCAGCACAACCGCACAAACCCAGTGACATAGAGGTGATGGCAGTGTGACTCTATAAAGTGGCAGTATCACAGTGAGGGGGTCTCACTAGCTAAACAAAGAGGTACCAACAAAGAAACAACCTGCTAGCACATAGGCACATTACAGCCCTTTGGCCACGGATGTCTGCCTTTCCCCAGCAGGTCCCCAAGGGGGAAAACCTCCTCTAATCATCATGAGGGCAGATACTAACTTCTTTCAGGTCCCTGATTTGCAGGGACCCATGAAAGGATGCAAAGATGTCACCAATTATACTCCAGTGTCTTTCCTTTCCTGGCCTCTCTCCCCTAAGAAAGAACTTTCCTTTTTTTTTTTTGAGACAGAGTCTCACTCTACCCTTGGTAGAGTGCACGTGGCATCATAGCTCACAGCAACCTCAAACTCTTGGGCTCAAGTGATTCTCTTATCTCAGCCTCCCAAGTACCTGGGACTACAGGCACCCGCCACAACACCCAGTTATTTTTTCGAGATGGGGTCTCGAATTTGCTTAGGCTGGTTTCAAACCTGTGAGCTCAGGCAATCCACCCACCTCGGCCTCCCAGAATGCTAGGATTACAGGTGTGAGCCACTGTGCCCGGTGAAAGAACACTTTTCATAGTCAAAAGTCTGCAAGCTGATCCCAGTCCCTTCAATTGGAGATAAAATCCAGGATAAAATACAAATGCCTCAACATGGGGTCTTGGGGGCTCCTGTCACCATGCTCAAGCTGGCTACCCTGTCCCCACCCACTTTTTTCTGATTGCCTTTCAGGGCTCTCCTACAGGTTCTTCCTTCTGCTTTTACCTCTGTTCTTCAGTGGGCTACTATGGCTGTCTCTGAGAGGTTTCCCCTGTCACCCAGATCTAGATTATGGTCCCTATGGAAGGGTGTGGTGGCTCATGCCTGTGATCCCAGCAGTTAGGGAGGCTGAGGCAGGAGGATCACTTGAGGCCGGGAATTCAAGATCAGCCTGGACAATATAGCAGAGACCTCATCTCTACAAAAAATTACAATAACAAAAAATAAGCTGAGCGTGGTAGTGGGTGCCTGTACTCCTAGCTAAGCAGGAGGAGGATCACTTGAGCCCAGGGGTTCAAGACTGTAGTCAGCTGTTATGCCACTGGACTTCAACCTGGGTGACAGAGAAAGACCCTGTCTCCACCAATCATTGAAGATCTCAGTTATATTAACAACTGCTTACAATTATGCAGTGCTTATTCCCTGGAACAGGGATAGTTATAAGCATTATGCATGCACTGTCTCACCACGTCCACACAATAGCCCTAAGTAGTATTCCACTAATAATTCTTCTTTAAAAAAGTTTTTGTGTGGCCAGGTGCAGTGGCTCATGGCTATTATCCTAGCACTCTGGGAGGCCGAGGTGGGTGATTGTCCTGAGATCACAGGTTCAAGACCAGCCTGAGCAAGAGGGAGACCCCCGCCTCTAAAAACAGTTGGGCGTTGGGGCAGGTGTTTATGGTTCCAGCTACTCACGAGGCTGAGGCAAGAGAATCACTTGAACCCAAGAGTTTGAGGTTGCTGTGAGATATAACACCAGGGCACTCTACCAAGGGTGACAAAGTGGGAACCCTGTCTCAAAAAAAAAAAAAAAAAAAAAAAAAAAATTTAAATTAAATAAAAAGTTTTTAATAGCCAGGCGTTGTGGCAGGAGCCTGTAGTCCCAGCTATAGGGGAGGCTGAGGCAAGAGAATCGCCTAAACCCAGGAGTTGGAGGTTGCTGTGAGCTGCGATGTCATGGCACTCTATCAAGGGTAAAAAAGTGAGACTCTGTCTCTAAAAAAAAAAAAATAAAGTTTTTGTGAGAAAAAGAAGCCCTTAAACCAGGCCAACACACAGGTGGTACTCCAGTCAGGGCATCCCACTGTTGAGGTTCTTAGGTTCTAATTTCCCAATAAGTCTTCCTGCCTCCTCTCCCTTTTCTAAGCGGTTTCACTAGGAACTTAGTAGACTTATTACAGCCAGTCAGGTGCTGTTCTACGTCTGGTTCCAGATCCGATGTTAACCTTCACAGGGCAGGGCCCTGGGTTGGCTGTGGCTGAGATTCCCCATAGGGGGCTGTACCCCTCCACAGAAGATAGTCAAATTCTTGCTAATGGGATGACTAGTCCCCATTATCAGGACTTAATCTTCCTAGATTGAATTATGCAGATCTTGGATATATGTACAGATAGCCTATAACACAGAGAAACAAAGACTATTTCATGTAGGGTTGGTTCCCTGGTTTTAGTAAAATGAACAGGAAAAAAGCTGAGATCAGAGAAACTGAGCCAACCTCCCAGGGTAGGGGCAAATTACTTCACTTCCACGTCTTCAGCTAAAAAAAAGGGATCATCAGCAGCAGTATCTGCAGGGCACCCACATTCTCATGCCCGTAAACCTAGAGGGGGAGTATTTGCTGGGTAATGAACCCCACCAGTAAGGCAATGCAGGGTGTGTATGTGTGTTTGAGAAAGATTGAGACAGTTAGACAAGCAGCAAGGGCCAAAGGAGCGCCGGAGGTAATATTTCAATGGCAGGGGCAGGGCAGCTCCATTAAGGGCCCTAATGAGGGCTTGAAGCTGAGAGTGAGTATTGCTCTTCTGGGTACTCTTATAGGACAGCCTACTGTCCCTTTGCACCTTCTTGCTTATAGTGCTGGGGCAAATAAAGTCTTTTTTTTTTGAGGCTGGGAATTTTTTTTTTTTTTTTTTTTTTTTTTTTTTTTTTTAGGACACATTAAAATTTGCTTTAATACTTCTTTGGGGGGAAAAAAACACTTGTAGTGAATGAACAAAAAACATTTTTATGCTATTATTTGTATCTACCATGCCGTGAATTCATAGGGGAAGAGGTTCC
>CAUYPK010093455.1:0-30539 GCA_963574355.1 Loris lydekkerianus | reverse complement strand
CTTAGCAATTATGAATTGGGCTGCAATAAACATTCTGGTACAGATGTCTTTGTTATATTGTGACTTTTGGTCTTCTGGGTATAAACCTAGTAGAGGAATTATAGGATCGAATGGCAAGTCTAGTTTTAGATCTCTAAGTATTCTCCAAACATCCTTCCAGAAGGGACGTATTAGTGGGCATTCCCACCAGCAGTGTAGAAGTGTGCCCTTTCCTCCACATCCTCGCCAACATTTTTGGTTTTGGGATTTTGTTATGTGGGCTACTCTTACTGGGGTTAGGTGATATCTCAAAGTAGTTTTGATTTGCATTTCTCTGATGATTAAGGATGATGAGCTTTTTGTCATGTGTTTGTACATTTTGCGTCTGTCTTCTTTAGAGAAGTTTCTCTTTACGTTCCTTGCCCACCCTGAAATGGGGTCACCTGTTCTTTTCTTGCTAATAAATGTGAGTTCTCTGTGGATTCTGGTTATTAGACCTTTATCGGAGGTATAACCTGCAAATATTTTCTCCCATTCTGAGGGCTATCTGCTTGCTTTACTCTATACCCTTAATTTTTAATACACCAAAAACATGGCTCAGGAAAATTAGTTATCGGTGTTGTTTTTATTTGTAGGAGAATATTGGATTAGATATTTTTGTCAATTTGCACTTTGGATGAGTAGGCATACCTCTGTTTTCAGAACAAAGTCTTGGAGAATATTTAATGGAAGAGTTTCATGTGGTTCATCACAAGTTTCGCTTAACTGGATCATTAGAGAATGTCAGAAGAGGAGAAAGAAGGGGCCTGGGTGATCAATTTCTTATGATGCTTCCCCCAAATCTAAAACACAAGCAAAAAGCAATGAAACAATCAGAAATGGAAAAGGAAGAAAAGGATTGGTGTAATACAAAAGGAAAGTATTCATCCAGCCAATCTTTCTGGAGTTTTTATATGCAGGTTTGTATGCCTAGAAGATTATCAGATGATCCCATTCTCTTGTACTAAGGGCACTGGTCTTGTCCCTTTCTCAATTACTTTTGAATAGCATTTTTTGTTTAAGTCAGAAGTTCTGGTACAAAATATTAAATAATGCATTAAACTCCCCAAAGAACATTATTTTTACTCTTTATGTCAGTTTCTCCTAATGAAGAAATATCCAGGAAATCTGATGCATCCCTTGGACCTGCCTGTACAGTAATGACTCTGGGATATTACCAAGTTAATTGGTAGATTTTATTTGACTTTGTACTTAGGCTTTCATGAAACCTCACCTTCAATTATTAATTCTACTTAGAATAAATAGCACATCTACCCATGCCCTTCGGCCTGGCATGTACCTCCAATCCCTGCACACAGGGTAGCAACTTTATCATGTTTGGCTTCTTTATTTAACTGGAAGAAGTATCCTAGAGTGCATACAGTTATTTTATATTTCATGTTGTTTGGTAATTTCATAGAAGAAAAAACTGAAACTTGTGGATATTGGGGGTCTTACCCAAGGTCACAAGCTATTTGATGGAGAATTTGGATTGGAAATCAGCCCTTTGGGTCATCTATCCTCTGCTGCTTCTGTCCTGCTGACAGAAAATGGGCTGACTACTCAGCCCTCAGCCCAGAGATTAGGCTCTTTTTAGTGAAACATTGACAACTTCTCTCTCAGAGGCTTCAGTAATGAAGAATAAGATGAACTGGGCCAGGCAAGTTTGGCTCACACCTATAATCCTAGCACTCTGGGAGGCTGAGGCAGGTGGATTGCCTGAGCTCACGGGTTTGAGACCAACCTGAGCAAGAGTGAGACCCTGTCTCCAAAAATAACTGGATGTGGTGGTGAGCACCTGTAGTCCCACATACTCAGGAGGCTAAAGCAAGAGAATCGCTTGAGCCCAAGAGTTTGCGGTTGCTGTGAGCTATGATGCTATGACACTCTACCGAGGGCAAGAAAGTAAGACTCTGTCTCTAAAAAATAAAAAAAGAATAAGATGAACTAATTAATAAAAAGCAACACAAGCATTTAAAATTTACTCAAAGCTAATTATGAAGTCTGACAATTAAGTTCCTGAATTTGTCGCCCTGCACTCACCTTGGCAGTGTTGCACTGATAGCTTGGTAAGTTTCATTACCTTGATGTTCCCATGTCTCACAGCTGTGTGCATACTGACCTGTGGCTTTGTCTTGCTGAATGTCGTTCATTGCTGTTCTTGCCTGTTTTCATGTGCTGTCATGAGAATATCAATGCTTGAATTAGAGCAACAAACAAACATTAAATTTCTTGTTAAACTTGGCAAGAGTGACAGTGAAATCAGGGAAGGGCATGTTAGTCCAAGCTTCTAGGGGTAATGTCATGAAGAAAATGGCGGTGTATAAATGGATTAAACTTTCTTCTGAGGTGAGAGAAAGCATCACTGATAAAGAGAGGGCAGGGTGGCTAATACAGGGCAGAACTGATGAAAACATTACAAAAATTCATAGAATGGTGCATCAAAATTATCAGCTGACTGTGAGAAGCATAGCAGACCAAGTAAACACCTATAGAGAAACAGGAAAATCTTTTTTTTTTTTTTTTTTTGAGTCAGAGTCTCACTTTGTCATCATTGGTAGAGGGCTATGGCATCACAGCTCACAGCAACCTCCAACTCTTGGGGTTAAGTGATTCTCTTGCCTCAGCCTCCCAAGTGGCTGGGACTACAAGTACCCACAATGCCCGGCTATTTTTTGTTGCAGTTTTCATTGTTGTTTAGCTGGCCGGGGGCAGGTTCAAACCCACTACCCTTGTTGTATGTGGCTGGCTCTGTAACCACTATGCTTTGGGCACTGAGCCAGAAACAGGGAAATCTTAATTGAAAATCTTGGCATGAGAAAGGTGTGTGCAAAAATGGTCCTGAAGAAGTTTACCAATGAACAAAAGCAAAGGAGAATCAAAGTTTGCCAAGACCTTTTGAAGAGGCAAGATGATGTTTGGGCTGTGTTGTCACTGGTGATGAAATATGGGTGTACCAATATGACCCTGAAACAAAGCATAAAATCTCAGTGAAAGTCAACCAATTCTCTATGACCAAAAAAGTTCCATCAGTCAAATCAAGAGTCAAAACATTGTTGCTAATCTTTTTTGATATCAAAGGGATTGTTTATTATAAATTTGTACCATGGACAAATAGGTAACCAAGTTTACCACTTGGAAGTGCTGAAAAAGCTGCATAAAAAAGTCAGGCAAAAACTGACCTGAATTTTTCACCAACAACTCATGGTTCTTACATCATGACAATGCACCAACCCACACAGCACTGTCTGTGAGAGAGTTTTTAGCCATGAAACAAACAACTATTGGAACACCTTCCCTATGCACCTGATCTGGTCCCCAGTGCCTTTTTTTTACTTTACCCAAAGAGAGAGGAAATATTGAAAGGAAGAAATTTTTATGACATTCAAGACATCAAGGGTCAGTGCTGATGGCTCTTGTAGAAGAAGAGTTCAAAAATTACTTTGAAGAGTATACTAGGCACACATGTTGGTGTATAGCTCCCCAAAAGGAGTACCTTGAAGGTGACCGTAGTGATACTAAGCAGTGAGTTTTGAAGAACTTTTTCTAAGATGAATTTGTGAACTAACTTAATCAGTCCTTATATATTACTTTGATAAATTACATCACCTTTGCCCTCATTAATTCCTATAGTCAAACCAGAGAGAAAAAGTTCAGTTTACCTTCAGTTTCCATTCATTTACCAGAAAACTAGTCTTGATAAACATGTACACATCAAGATTTTCAGTTCAGGCAAGTTTTAGCATTTTCTTGTTCTTCAACTTATTTCTTGATTTTTCCCCCCCTGGCTCTTTTTCTTTCTTTGTTGAATAAACTGTTTGAAAACTAGTAATTTTAATTTCCCTGGGCACTAAATTGATGCTTCTGGTCTATTTATTTTGCTCTATTACTTACATAGATATGTCAGTCTATTCCTTTGCAGACTCTATTTTTATTTTCCACTTACATCTTTGTTTTTTGAGAATTATCAGAACCACTTGCTTAAAAAATGCACAGGTGCATTGGAATTTTTTCACAAAATTTCAAGTTTTTTGTTAAGGTAACCACCTGGACAGTTCAGTTCAGAAGAGTTATTTATTCCATTATAACCGTGAGATGAAGAGTCTAGTGTGAGAGCCCCCATGAAAGCACATACCGTGAGAATAAGATGGAGTCTGTCAGGCTGAGAGGACATGAAACAGCTGGTCTGGTTGATTTAGGTCCTGCCTAACCTTCACTCCCCATCTCCCATTCTTACTGTTTTGTAAATTTAGCTCCCACCCTAAAGATGCCTATCTTGAATAGTTCAGGTGGATTGATTTAAGAGAGTAACTTTTAAATTTAGGATGCTGTTAATTGTTTCTGAGTCATGGGTTCTGCTGATTATTGTTTAAGATAAGGGTTAACTTGGGCTTCACTTTGAACTCAAACATATAAAACTATAATGTTAGAAATGGAAGATCAGTATAGTCTTGAAGAGGTTACTCTCACTGTTCTCCAGAATCCCAGCCTTCTGACAGATAAAGTTGGGTGGACCTCTCCCCATCTCTGCATATTGGCTGAGGGACTCTTCATCTGGTAGCACACATACAAACTACAAAATCTTAGAAGGTTTGTGTATTGGTTTCCAAGGCCTGCCATATCATAAACGAGATTGCTTAAATGGCAGGTATTTTATGGAGTCACAGTTCTGCAGGTTGGAAATCTGAAAACAGGGCATTTACAGTCTCTTGAGTCCTCTGAAGGCTCTAAGGAAGAATTCTTCCTTGCTTCTGGTGATTACTGGCCATCCATGGTGCCCTCTGGCTCATGGCTACATCACTCAAACCTCTGCCCTCAACTCTGTTGTCATGTGGCCTTTTTCTTTCCATGTGTCTCTGCATTTCTTTTTTAATCATAGCTCACTACAACCTCAAACTCCTGGGTTCAAGTAATATCTTCTTGCCCCAGGCTCCCAAGTAGCTGAAACTATAAGCACATGCCACCAAACTCCACTAATGTATATCTTTGGAAAGATAGGGGTCTTGTTCTGTTACCCAGGCTGGCCTTGAACTCCTGGCCTCAAGTAATCCTTCCACCTTAGCCTCCCAAAGTGCCAAGATTATAGGCGTGAGCCACCACAGCTGGCCTGCATTTCTGCATCCAAATCTTTCTTTCCTTTCTCTTGGAAAGACACCAGTCATTGGATCTAGGCTCATCCTAATCCAGTATGACCAATTGTATCTGTACAGACTCTTATTTACAAATAAGATCATCTTGTATCTGTATCTGTATCTTGTATCTGTATCTTGTATCTTAATCAACTGTATCTGTACAGACCCTTATTTACAAATAAGATCATCTTCTTTTGGGGGGGCAGAGTCTCACTTTGTCATCCTTGGTAGAGTGTTGTGGTATCACAGCTCACAGCAATCTCAAACTCTTAGGCTTAAGTGATTCTCTTGGCTCAGCCTCCCAAGCAGCTGGGACTACAGGCACCTGCCACAACACCAGGCTATTTTTAGAGATGGGGTCTCACTTGCTGAGGCTGGTCTTGAAGTCCTGAACTTAGTACCTTAAGGATTACAGGCATGAACCACCATGCCCAATCAAACAAGGTCACCTTCTGAGGTTCTGAATGGAAATGAATTTTGGAGGTACTCAATTCAAATTAGCACTGTTTGCTTCTTCCATTCCATTCCACAATTCTCCTGAGGCCTCTCAAATGCACAGGGTCCAACATGTCCATTCAAAATCTTTTTGGAAAGGAACCAATCCATTCCAAAAGCGAAGCTGCACAGAGTGTAAGAGGTCACACAAGTAGAACTGGATAACACCTGCACCTGTTCCCAGCTTTGGGACTTTGCACAAGTAACATAATTTTCTTGGGTCTCAGCTGCAAGTTGCAGTAACATCTATCATACAGTAGCCATAAGAATCTAATGAGATTGTAGAGCCAAATATCTTATGTGTAGCACATGATGGGTGCTTAGTAACTTTTAACACCTTATGTTCATCCTAGAATAATAAACAGGTGATGTACTGGAAGAAGCAGAGACAAGAGCCCTTCAGGTACTCCTAAGAATGTACCCCTACTGTGCCTAACAGTGGAGCATGTTCTGGAAAGAGAAAAGAGTGTTCATAGCATCCCTGGGAAAATTTATAGGATGTTTGTCACTTTTTTTGAAAAACATAGAGTAAACAAACTGAACTCCCTGAGGATGCTTATTAGATTGCTACATTGCACTTTTATATGATACATGGTACCTAACATCTGAGAATCTGAAAGCTTTTAATGAGCATTAACTCCTTATTCCCTTGGGGTGGGGAGAAACAGTCATCAAGCCTACTTGAGGACTGAGGAAACTGAGGGACAGGAGATTAAGCAACTGATTTAAGGTCAGAACCAAACTAGTTGCTACAGGGACCAGCCATGGCCTCTGGAGGACTAGAAAGAAGGTTGGGAGTGCAGTGATTAACTGTGATCATTATTTGTCCCTAGCCCATAGAGCCAATGGTATAGGCCACATGCTTTCAGGAACAAGGACAGATGCCTTAGAAGAGAAACTAAAAATTAAAAAAAGGCAATGAACAGATGTGGTATATCCATACAATGGAACATTATTCAACCATACAAAGGAATGAAGGATGTGGATGAACCCTGAAAATATTATGCTAAGTGAGAGAAGCCAGGCACAGAAGACCATGTATTGTCTGATTTCATTTATATGAAACATCTAGAACATGTTAAGTCCACAAAGACAGAAAGCATATTTGTAGTTGCCAGGAGCTGGACCACTACGAGGTGTGGGGTTCCTCCCCAAGAGTTCTGGAACTTGATAGACATAATGGTTGTACAACATCCTGAACGTTCTAAGTGGCATTAAATTGTACACTTTAAAATCATTAATTTTATGTGAATAAAATTCCCTCCATGCCACTCTGTGTCTAAATGTCTCTCTCTTTTCTCAAGATACCAGCCTTCAGAGAGTAAGACTTATATAAAGTTAATAACAATAAATAAATAAAGTGAGCATTGGAAAACAGATGTTAGTCATGCCACCTGGGTCCTGTAAATAGACGTATAAAAACCAAATCACCTGAACTTGTAGATGTATAAAAACCAAATCACCTGAACAGCTACACGTTCCTCTTGGCTACCTGTAACTGCCCATGACCTTAGACTAACTTCCACATCTTAGTTTCTCAGCTACACAAGGGGAGCTTATACTAAATTAGTGGTTTTCAAGCTGTAGTTTTTAAAACTGCTGAATGTTGTTTAAACAAAATCCTACATAGAACCCTAATCTATAAAATAGATGAAAGCCAAGTTAATTGATAGGGTTTATCTAATCCACCCCTACTCTCATCCCTGGCAGCACCAAGGCACCCTCTGAACTGCAATGCTTTAGCAGAAAGTGGAAAATCCCAGAATTGATGATTTCTAAACTTGTGAGCCTATGACCCCCAGGGAAGACTATATCCCCCATTTAAATGCAGAATAGTAAAATGAGTTATACATATCAGTATCATGTATATTGTTGATAAATATGTGCCTTAATGAAGACGTAGGAAGGAGTAGCATAAAACTGAGTATGACGGCTGTAGCAGATGTGGGCTGACCAGAAACTCACAGCAGCTTTGGATGTGTTGGAGATGTGAGGATGTGCAGCCATTTCCACATCATCCAGAGTCTAGGACAGCCCAGCCTGACCTGATACAGACAGTCAAGAGCAAGTCCTTGCCAATTGCTCAGGGTGCAAGGTTCCTCTGGGCCACCAACAGGAAGGGCTGAACCCCTTTCATGCCAGGTGAGGATCAAGAAGATTGTGGCTAAATATGATGCCACTGCACTCTACTGAGGGTGACATAGTGAGACTCTGTCTCAAAAAAAAAAAAAAAAAAAAATTATATATTACAAAATCTAACAATTACACATCATTAAAAACCCTATACAACACCCCCAGTAGAGTCTCATGGCATAGCTCATGGCAATCTCAAACTCTTGAGCTGAAGTGATTCTCTGGCCTCAGTCTCCCAAGTAGCTGGGACTACATGTGCCTGCCACAATGCCCAGCTGTTTTTAGAGATGAGGTCTTGCTCTGTCTCAGGTTGGTCTCGAACCTGTGAGCTCAGGCAATCCACCCAACTCCGCCTCCCAGAGTGCTAGGATTACAGGTGTGAGCTACCCTGCCTGGCCTACAAGAGGATCTATTGAGCCCAGGAGTTTGAGGTTGCTATGAGCTATGAAACCATAGCACTCAACCCAGGGCTACTGAATGAGACTTTTTTTCAAAAAAAGAAAATTAAAAAAAAAAAAAAAAAAGAAAAGAAAAGAAAAAAAAGTTTAAAAAAAGTGGAAGTTTTACTAGCTAATGTTTTTAAAAAGAAGATAGATTCCTTTTTCTCAAAGATTAGGGAAGAATTGATGCTTCTACTGTGAACTAAACCTGCATGATTCTGAGTAAACTCCCATCAGCAGTGCCTATGATAGTGCCTGGCAAATAATAAGCACTCCATAAATATTTGCATGCTATAAATCAGCTTCACACAAAGACCACTGGCAAGTACTTTATCTAGATTCTTGTACAATTATTGTGCTTCTGTCCAAACTGTCGATTCCAGAGACCCCAAACCCTCATTTTTCTTGCATGAAATAATTTTGACAAGTTGCTCCAATTCTCCTCACCTCCACATAAAAGTAGACTGAAAAGGAGAAATTCATGGTGAAAACCGAAAAACTAAGAGAATTCCCCGAAGAGCTACCCATGCGATGTATCCCCCAACATTACTTATTCAATCATCTTTCAAAGCATCTGGGCAATTTTCACTAATTTTAAACAGCTAAAATTTTGTTCATTAATTTTTGCTTTACCAGGAGACAAATTAAAAATGCGGAAATTAACATCTGCAAAAGCTTTTCTTCCACAGGGAGGCAGGGGTTGAGTGCTGTGGCATCATAGATCATAGCAACCTCAAACTGTTGGGCTCAAGCAATTCTCTTGCCTCAGCCTCCCGGTTAGTTGGGACTACTGGTGTCTGCCACCACGCTGGGCTAATTTTTCTATTTTTAGTAGACATGGGGTCTCACTCTTGTTCAGGATGGTCGCAAACTCCTGAGCTCAAGCAATCCACCCACTTCCGCCTCCTCCAGGGCCAGGATTACAGGAGTGAGCCACCTCCCCAGGGCATGCTTTTCTTTTTAGAAAAGGGAGAAGAAGCCAAGGTGAAAGAAGAACCAGCCCTAAAGGATTTAAGAAATAAAACATAAATTTTTCTAAAAAGGAACTCCAAACATAAAAATACATAATAGAAAGAATGACATCAAAATTAAGCAATTAGAAGCAATAAATCTAGTCAAAGCCGATTAAGTCTTTTTATCCTCTGTAGCAAATTCTTGATTTCTTCACTTAAAATATTTTAATTAGCAGAGTGTGTTGGCTCACGCCTGTAATCCCAACAGTTGGGAGGCCAAGGCAAGTGGATTGCCTGAGCTCACAGGTTCAAGAACAGCCTGAGCCAGAGTGAGACTCCCCGCCGCACCCCACCCCTGGGTTCTCTAAAAAAGAAAAAAATATCCTGGCACGGTGGCAGTGAGAATCACTTGAGCTAAGATGCTACAGCACTCTACCAAGGGTGACCAAGTGAGACTCTGTCTAAAGAAAAAAAAAAGAAATATTTTAATTCATAGTATTTTTTCCTCTTAATTATCTGTCCTACAGTAAGAATATTATTTTAAGTATTTTTTATTTCTGGCTCGGCACCTGTAGTTCAGCAGCTAGAGTGCTAGCCACAAACATCAGAACTGGTGGATTCGAACCCAGACAGCTAGGATGGGCCTGCCAAAGAACAATGACAACCACAGCCAAAAAAATAGCCAGGTGTTATTGTGGGCACCTGTAGTCCCAGCTACTTGGGAGGCTGCAGCAAGAGAATCTTGCTTAAGCCCAAGAGTTTGAGGTTGCTGTGAGCTGTGACGCCACGGAACTCTACCCAGGGAAACATATTAAGACTCTGTCTCAAAAAAAAAAAAACATAAATAAATAAATATTTTTATTTCTTAAAAATATATTTCTTAGCATTTTTTTCTTGAAATTATTTTCCTTTAAGAAAGAAACAGTGTCTGGCTTGGTGCCTGTAGCTCAGGTGGCTAGGGCACCAGCCACATACACCAGAGCTGGTGGGTTTGAATCCGACCCAGGCCTACCAAACAACAATGACAATTACATTAAAAAGTAGCCGGGCATTGTGGCAGGCGCCTGTAGTCCCAGCTACTTGGGAGGCTGAGGCAAGAGAATTGCTTAAGGTCAAGAGTTTGAGGTTGCTGTGAGCTGTGACGTCACCACATTCTACCCAGGGCGACAGCTTGAGACTCGGTCTCAAATAAAAAAAAGAAACAAACAAAAAAAAAAGAAACAGTGTCTATACTTGGTGGCTAAAGAGGCATGTTTTATTGGTCCAATAATACATCTAATGGTTAAAGCCTTTGGCATACCCAAACATGCAAGGCTTATGTTACTGTTTAATGTCTTATTGAAGAGCAACAGCAACAGCAACTAAATTATACAATACAGAGCAGTGCCAGTAGCTCAATGGGTAGGGTGCTGCCACATGCACTGAGGCTGGCGGGTTCGAGCCCGTCCCAGGCCAGCTAAACAACAATGACAACTGCAACAAAGTGATAGCCGGGCATTGAGGTGGGCACCTGTGGTCCCAGATGCTTGGAAGGCTGAGGCAAGAGAATAGCTTAAGCCCAAGAGTTTGAGGTTGCTGTGAGCTGTGATGCCATGGCACTCTACGGAGGGCAACACAGTGAGACTCTGTCTCAAAGCAAAAAAACAGAAAACAAGAAAAAAAACAAACAAAAAGAATAAACATTATATAATACAAAATCTAACAATTACACATCATTAAAAATCCTATACAATTAAGCTATTTACTTAAGGAGCACATGTATTTGCGATTAAATAATTTATATCAAACTCTGTATGGTGCACCTCAATTACTGACAAATTCTAAACCACACATGTATTAGGAGCCCAAGAAAAATGGTTTTTGTCTGTTTTTCATACCATATTTTGTGTCCGAAATAACCTAAGCTACTTGGGGACAGAGACCCTGCAGATCCAACCACTTCTTTTGATAGTCTGTAAACAGTAAGTAGATCCTACTCTGGAAACTTTGCCACTGTGGCTACCACATCCTGAGAGAAAATGTGTTTCTAGGAAAGCAGCTCTGCCGAAGGTAAACTGTCTCAGAGATCAGTGTTATTCTACCAGGCAATCGTGTCCTTGTTGAGAAGAGGGATAGTTCCAACCTTAAAGGGGACAATGATTTTTCTAGTACAAAAATCAAAGCCACAGTTCATCCTGGGGGAAAATTATTAATCTACCATCTCTCATCAGCAATGCAGCCAAGTTTCTGGCCCAGCCTTGGAGATTTAGGCTGCACAGGTCTGTGGCACCCCTGGCATTTGGAGATCTAGAGCCACTGGCAAAGCTTTATTAATGAAACTCATTTCTCTGCACTTGGAATAGTAAATTACAAACATAGTCCAAATGCACCACAAAAGTGATAAGTAAGTTAGGAGAGGATGGTCTTAAGTGAAGAAAGCTGGACTTTGTGAGTAGCAATCTAGTTCTACTACTGGCTTTGAAACTCATTAAGAGCTTTCCTAATTCTCACCTTTAAAATACAGGGCTAATAAATATACCTGTAATTGGCTCAATTCTTCTCTGACCAGCATATTTTTTTTTTTTGAGACAGAGTCTCACTATGTCGCCCTGGGTAGAGTGCGGTGGTGTCACAGCTCACAGCAACCTCAAACTCTTGGGCTTAAGCAATTCTCTTTTCTCAGCCTCCCAAGTAGCTGGGACTATAGGTACTGGCCACAGTGCCTGGCCATTTTTTTGTTATTGTTGTCATTGTTGTTTGGCAGGTCCTTGGCTGGGTTCTAACCCACAGCCCCAGTGCATGTGGCCAGCGCCCTAACTTCTAAGTTACCGGTGTGGAGCCGACCTGCATATTTTAATAGTACTTTTCTGAGCCTTGGGCAAAATTCTCTTAGTCATCTTTGGTCTTGTGAAAAGTGAGAAATCTGATATGCTATAAAAAATGTAAATAGCATGGTGGTGGAGTTGCAAATGTACCTTTAATAATTAGATATGCAAAGAAAAACATTTTTTTTCTTCATTATCATCTGCGTTTCACTATTGGCAATCCAAATAAAATCAGGCTGACCTACTCACTTAAATAAAGGTTTAAGGGTCACTTAGAGTCTTTGGATACATGTAAATGCTTACTTTTTCTAATTTCTGTCCCTCCTGCTCCTGTCCAAGATACAGCGAGCTTGGTGTATACAACAAGGTGACAGAAAGAGCCGGGGGCTTGGGACTCCCAGGTATGTCCTTGTACCCGTCCTCCCTCCAGTGTTGGCAATGGGGGTTCATCAGGCTCAGCCTGCACCTGGTGCTACATTCTTTTGAGGAGGCTGCTTCAGTCCTTTGGATGCTGTGGCAGACCTGAGACATGGCCCTGGCCCCCACTGGTCTCTGAGATCCAGAGGAGACCTCAAGGTCAAGGACCTGCCGACATTAGTGCTGTTACCTTCTAAGAGGGTTTGTAGGCAACTCCATCAGCCAGCCTGCATCTCTTTGCGGGGGGGAGGGAAGGGGCTGGAGACTTTGGGGTGCCTTCCTGCCTCTACACAATAGCTAACTGAGAGACCCCCTTGGGGACAAAATCCAGTCCCTTGTCTGGCAGCCAGAGGAGAAGGGCAGGAGCCCACTCCTGTCGACACTTTCTCTCCTCAGCCGGTTCCAGTCCCATATCCTCTTTTCCTTGTTTGGGGGGCTGCAATGGGGAAATTGACTACTAGGAACAGAAAACACTTGGGTTGAATATTTTGGAAATATTATCCCGATGGCAATATAAATCTCCCTTACTGAGGATCCTAAATATTCCTGGAATTGTGCCTTTCTTCCCACTCCTACTGATAATCTCCAGCAGTGCACCCTGAGCCAGCGGTTTCTGATCACCAGCACTGAGGGCGAGTCTCATATCAATAAAGACTCCCCAGCCCAGACCCTTCCCTCCATAGAATCTCAACAAAAAAGCAAGGCATGGAGTAGGGACTGTGAGGGTTAATAGAGGGAGGAAAAGAAGAATTCATGTTCATTAAGGCTGGAAGAAACCTTCTTTTAAAGAGGTAAACAACAATTTTTATGTTAGGATGTGAAGGAAATAGGAAATGGTTTGCCTTTTACTTTGAGTTTTTTAATGTTTTAACTCTTCGCAAATAAATAAAGGAGTTTCGCTTTTGTTTGTGTTTTTTAGAAGTTCTGATAAGCCTGGTCTAGGATAAGCTAAATCTGGTCGCCGCGGGGCGGTGACAACCGGTCCTATTGGGATGGACCTAGGCCCGCCCGGTGCCTCTGCACTCCTCCCACCCCCACCAGGCATCCTGGCCCTTTCAGTTTCTGCACTCGCTCGCAGCCTACTCTTCTCCTCCCTACAATTCTACACTATTTTCCCAGGATGATGCAGTTTGGGGACATCTGTCTCTCCCATCTGCCCTCCCCTGAATTCGCCAGAATAAATAAGATTCTCTACCTATGTCAACAATGTTTTAATGGTGGTCTCTCTTCCTTCACTACCCCCCATTCATGGACAATGGCATTTAGTGGTGTTGTGTTTGTTGAATGAATGAATGAATGATTTTCAGTGTTAATGGCAATATTTTAAAACTAAACACAGAAGAAAGCTCATTAGATCACTTAAACCTGTGATTTTTAAAAAAAAGACATGTAAGTAAGCAAACAGCAACATTGTGGTCAGGATAATGGAGCTGTAATCTAAATATGTTAATCGATAAGAATCATTTGTAATTGGTATGTTCTTTGTATGCCAACAATGCCACTAACTAGTTTGTCAGGCCTTGGACAATGTTAAACCTCATTCTTTTTTTTTTTTTGATAGAGTTTCATTATGTCTCCCTTGGTAGAGTACTGTGGCATCACAGCTTACAGCAACCTTAAACTCCTGGGCTTATCTATTCTTTTGCCCCAGCCTCTCAAGCATCTGGGACTACAGGTGCCCACCACAATGCCCAGCTGTTTTTTGTTGCAGTTGTCATTGTTTTTTTAGCTGGCCTAGGCCAGGTTCAAACCTGCCAGTCCCGATATATATGGCCAGCGGCCTAATCACTGAGCTACTGCCACTGAGCCGGAGCTCATTCTTTTTTTTTTTTTTTAATTATAGCTGTGTACATTAATGCAATCATGGGGCACCATGCACTGGTTTTTATATACAATTTGAAATATTTTCATCAAATTGATTAACATAGCCTTCCTGGCATTTTCTTAGTTATTGTGTTAAGACATTTATATTCTACATTTAGTAAGTTTCACATGTACCCTTGTAAGATGCACCTTAGGGTGTGGTCCCACCACTTACCCTCCCTCTTCCCTTCTTCCCTCCTCCCCTCCCTTTCCCCTTTCCCCATATTCTTAGGTTATAATTGGGTTATGAAAGCTAAATTAGTTTCATAGTAGGGTTGAGTACATTGGATACTTTTTCTTCCATTCTTGAGATATGTTGCTAAGAAGAATATGTTCCACACAGAGTTCATTCTTAAGAAAGTTTATCTCCCTGTTTACATAATGAATTTGCTTTTTTTTTTTTTCTTTAGAGACGGGGTCTGCCTTTGTTGCCCTCAGTAGAGTTCCGTGGCGTCACACAGTTCACAGCAACCTCCAACTCCTGGGCTTAGGCGATTCTCCTGCCTGAGTCTCCCCAGTAGCTGGGACTACAGGCGCCTGCCACAATGCCCAGCTATTTATTTGTTGCAGTTTGGCCAGGACTGGGTTCGAACCCACTACCCTCGGTATATGGGGCTAGCACCCTACCCATTGAGCCATAGGTGCCACCCAATGAATTTGCTTTTAAGGACCTCTGTTTTCATGGGTAAAACAATGGTGGTTTTACTTCTTTCTACACCTAAATTATCACAAATTGAAAATGAATCCAAGTGATGTCAGTGTTTCAAACATGAAGTTTGTACAAATTTTATCACTTCATCTTTTTCTTCATTGACTTTCAGATTTTTTTTTTTTTTTTTTTTTTTTTTTTTTGCAGTTTTTGGCTGGGGTTGGGTTTGAACACCCCACCTCCGGCAAGTGGGGGCTGTGCCCTATTCCTTTGAGCCACAGGTGCCGCCCCAGACAGATTTTTTTAAAAACACAATTCTTCAATGATTGAGGAAATCAACTCTCTGTAGACTCTTTATCTTATATTTTTATTTATTTATTTATTTATTTATTTAGAGGCAGAGTCTCACCTCCGTGGAGTGCTGTGACATCACAGCTCACAGCAACCTCCACTCCTGGGCTTAGGCGATTCTCTTGCCTTATCTTTTTTTAAAATAATTAATTAATTTACTTTTATTGTTAAATCATAGCTGTGCACATTAGTGCAATCAAGGGGTACAATGTGCTGGTTTCATATACAAACTGAAATATTCTCATCAAACTGTTCAACGTAGCCTTCATGGCATTTTCTTAGTCACTGTATGTAGGCATTTTGTCGTCATGAAAATACGAATGTGTCCTCTTCATCGTGTTAAAAATTCAGGTAGCTTTTGAAATAATCTCATCAAGCTGGTACCCTACTTGCTGAAGAAATAATCGGTTACTTTGGAACCAGGAAAATCTCTGATAGTAGCTCAAAAAACAAACAAACAAATAAACTTGAAATGGAATAAATTAATAGAGCTTTGATTTTTCAAAGAGCATATTTTAGCTCAGTCCATCAATCAGCTGATTAGAGTCATGCCTTCATTCTGAAGTTGAACATTAACTTGCTAATTCTCAAATCCTGGGTCATCAATAATGGTCCATAAAAGAGTTTTTTAAAACTAGAACCATGAATCAATTTAGCTTGCTGCCATGTATAAAATGTGGCTCTAATAAAGATAATTAATTTTGCTGTGAGTTACAAATCCTTTAAAATTGGAATCCAGAAAATTAGAGGTGGTGGTCACTTCTTCCTTTCCTGATTAAGTGAGGAGTAGGGTCTTCTCTATCCAGCTAGTTTCTCAGAAACTGAAGTTCACCTTCCATTAAATAAAATTTCATTTTATTGGAAGTAAGTTCTCCCACTCTGCATGCCTGAGCTTCTTTAGATGTGAATGGTGTGGCATAAAGACCTGCCTTCTCAGTCAAAATGTGAAACCAGGCTTTCCAAATGGCTTAATATTTAACTATTAACTATTAAGAGCAGCAGCTGCCTAAAATAAAAGTCCTTGGCATAATAACCATTTTTACAAAACTAATTCCCTTAAATAGGCATGTCCTAATGGACCAATAAAACTTGCCTTGTCGTGTCTGAATGCAGCATTACCACCATTTAGAGCTGCCTATGGCTGGTAATCAGTGTTCAGGTGAAAGCGGGAGCCAGGGAAACTTTATAATAATACTTTATTCTGAGCTTCCACAGGTCTTTCATCTGAAGATCTCAAAGCACTTGACAAACACTAATTAATACTCATGATACCTCAGTGAGGGAGGCAAGTATTATTATTTCACAGATGAGGTGAGGTTAAATTGGGTAACCTGGTGAGTCAGGGGCAGAACGAACAGTTCCTAATTCTTAGTCTTGTACTCACACAAGCATTACAAGGGGTTGCCATTGGAAAGATAAAAGGAAACACACCTCATTTTCAAATACCCCAAGGTGCAAAACATCAATTATAAATGGGATCACAATTAAGCCATTTGATTTTAACACCAGTAATACCATCTTGTAATCTTCAAACTTTATTTTTAAAAAAATGATTAAAAGTAGTTGCTTCAACTCAGAAGCATAAAATGTAGATTATTTTATCCTCGGAGGCAACATAGAAATTTAGGTTGACTCATTTGATAAGGTGGCCAAGGTGTTCAATTCCATTTTTTAGAATGATGGATTAAATTCTTTCAATAATCCTAAATTTCCTGAAGGCAAATCCATTTTTAGAGGTTGTTTCCTACCTTGAAGTTGCTCAATAAATGCTAGTTAAACCAATGAAACTAGTGTCAAGGTGCTAAGAGGACATATGGAGAGGAATAGGACAGAATTCCACCTGAAGCAGGGTTGGGGGGTTGAATGAGGCACAGAATACAATAAAGAAATTTTAAAATGAGGGGGAAAAGAAGGAATGGCTTCAAGCGTTCAGTGTGAAAACACCAAGGTTCTAGATCCAAATCGAAATATTAAGGTTTCAATGAGTTCCCAGATGATAAGACCATTGCTTCTGGAAACCACATTAATTCTTACAAACCATTATGGCAGCTTTCCTCAGCTAAAGCTAATTGGGTTTTAAACAACTGATTGGGTTGATTGGATTTTTAAACTCATTGTTTAAAGTGATGAATATTATAATAAACATTATTTAGTCCTAGAGAAGCCTTGGAAATAGCTGTGACATGAGCAGGAGCCAGCCACATTGGCCTTCTTTTGCTTTCTCCAGTCTCTCTGCCTCAGGGCCTTTGTAGGTGATATTCAGTCTACCCAGAATACCTTTCTATGTTCCATCCACACCTTCACCTGGCCAACTTTTACTTATCCTTCGGATTTCTGCTCAAAAAATGATTTTCTGTCTCTAGATTAGCTCTGTGGTTACACCTTCTGAGAACTCGGAATTTTGCCTTCTTAATGGCTATCATAGCTTGTAATGAAATATTTAGGTTTTTAAGTAACGAATTTCCCTCTTCCACCCACTCTGGCTCTAGTTTTCAGACAGTATCTGTTTTGTCTATTATATCTTCTCAAGCACAGAAGATAAACATTTTTTGAATGAATAAACACACATGTAGCGAATTACTAAGAAACAGGGAACTAGTAACATTTAGGAACAGTTCACACTAGGAAAGAGAAAAGCAGCCCTGCTAGTGGAGAGCACGCCTGGGACTGTCAGTTAAATTCCACTGCTGTTGGACCTGAATTGCCACCCACAGCTGGGCCATGGTGTGCTTCTGTTGAACATAAACCACGTCACAGGATACCAATGTCACTCAAGACCATCCTGTGATTCCGATAGATCGAGACAAAACAAGACTATTATCCAAACACAAAAAATAAGCAAACATCCTGTATTCTGGCTACATGAGTGACTGTTGCTGCTTTGCCAATTACAGCATTAGTCTTGTATTGTTCTCATCTTCCATGTAAAAATTCCAACCATGGAATAGTCCCTGCTTCCGAATAGCATCCTTGAATCCTCCCTAAAACCTCCCTAACATGCCCAAATCCTACAATAATGACAAGAGTTAGAAGGCTTGGGCTGGGAACCAGGAATGAAGATGGGGGTGGGACTCCGTTAGGGCAACCTCTGCAGCCATTGGTCCCTGCCTGTTGCTAGGCTAAGCCACGCCAGCCAGAGGGACTTCCTCTGGCGATTGGGTGGAAAAAGCCGCTGGCACAAATAAAGAGCCAATCACCAGAGGCCAGTCCGTCCATATAAACCAGCTCTAGGTTTGAAGGACCCAACCAGAGCTTGCCATCAGGATTGGGCAGGCAAAAACCCCACACTGAGAGGGATCTGCAACCAACTCGGGACCTCTTCTACCGTGTAGGGTGCTTTCCTGTCTTCTTCTAATAAACTATCCCTGTATCGCTGCTTCTTGCCTGTGGTCCTTGAATTCATTCTTCAGTGCCTGAGTCCAAGAACCCCACTAGCAGGAGAAAAATACAGTATCAATAAGATCTTTCTAGTATCCTCTTAGGGAGATGCCCTGTGGTTCATCGCGGTGTGAGGTCTCCCTCATTGCAATGAATCAGTCACCCAAAGTTGTCAATAAACCAACTTTGTGTTCTTAGTGGTCTTTGACCTGAAGTCATGGAAAATACAAAGACTTGTATATAATGGGGAAAAATATTGATATATCGTTGTTCTAATATGACTCTCTGCCCAGAGAATGATTTACAAACTGGGATTGTTTAGCTCTAGTCAGTCATTCAGTCTGATTTTTAAGAGATTATCAAAATAATTATTAACATAGATCTTCCTAAATTATTTGATGATTAACAAATTTCTTCACATTAGAATTTGGAAAGCAACTATTAGGAATTATTTTCATGATATTATAATTTCTTCCTTAATATTTTCTCACATATTCTTAAATGAAAATCAGTGTATATCTCTTGGAATTGTCAGCTAAACTCAGTGTGTGAGGTGGCCACATAGAGAGAGGTGAGATATTTTTAAACTGCCAAGATTAGTCTGCAAAGTATATAGACCACATGTGGATAGTTAAAGACTGATTAAAATTCTCCTAAGAAACTGCTTTTCATGCTTCTCTCAACTGCTTCACGTAGAGTACCTCCTCAACGGGAAACTGCATTCTACGCTTTTTCTATTTGGTTTTATTTCCTTGTCTATTCAGTTGCCTAAAGATCTAATATGTTTGGGCATTAAAATATTTTTTTCCTATTTCTGTAATCCAATTCACTCCTTCCTAACAATTTTAGGTTCAAATTCTGTCCCCATCTCCTCTCAAGCAACTCACAGTAAATTCATGCCAAACATTCCCAAAGCCAAGAGCAAATTTTGAAGGTTGTTCATGGTCAGCTGGGGCAATGTATGCAATCTTTTGTATCTTAGTCCCCTTTGGAGTAACATAAAAATTTCTTGATTTCATCAGCTCCTGGAGTCCCCCTTCCCACAAAATGGCCTGAAATTCCAATTCTCCTAAGTAGGTACATCAAAAATCTCCCTTCCTCACCCTCATTGTCTTTTTCTTTTTTTTTTTTTTTTTTAATTTATTGTTGGGGATTCATTAGGGTACAAGAAACCAGGTTACATTGATTGCATTTGTTAGGTAAAGACCCTCTTACAATCGTGTCTTGCCCCCCAGAAGGTGTGGCACACACCAAGGCCCCACCTCCTCCCTCCTTCCCTCTCTCTGCTCTTCCTTTCCCCACTCACTGTCTTTTTAGAGTAGTGCTTTTGGCCAAACTTGGTGTCATTCCTAAATTTTCTTTTTATTGTTTTAATTCCATTAAATAACTGTGTTTCCTGTTGCACTATGGACCCAAAAAGAACTTTTGCCAGGCCATCTTGAACATCCTTCCACATGTCTTCTACGCTCCCCTCTTTCCCAGTTCTCTTCTACTATCTCAATTCTTTCACCTACAGATTTAAGTTTTCTTCCCTGTTTATCTGGCTACTGTCTTTCTTCCCTTGTGTACATGTTGTATCTCAAGCTCAGCTTGTTTGAATCTAAATTCATTATCTTCTCTTTTCCGCCTCCACATTAATTCCTCACACACTTCCTTTTTAAATGTAGATCTTTTTGCTAATTTATTTTCCATTTCCCTTGCCTTTTGCATTAAAGCAATTGTCAAGCCCCGACAATTCTTCCTTAACAGTCTCCTTTCTCCATTCCCACCTTGATTCCCTTGGGGTTCCTATTCTGTTCCCTCTGCTTGTCTATTTTCTCTCCATCTCCCAGATCATCACCACTTAATCTATGCCAGATCTTATTTCAATTGTACCATATTTATGTTAAAAAATAAGATAAAATTATGACTGGATGAGATGGCTCATGGGAGGCCTCTGGTTGGAGGATCACTTGAGGTCAGGCGTTCAAGGCCACCCTGAGCAAGAGCAAGATCTTATCTCCCCTAAAAAAAATAGAAAAAGTAGCCAGGTATGTTGGTGCATACTAGTCCCAGCTACTTGAGAGGCTAAGACAGAAGGATCACATAAACCCAGGAGTTTTAGGTTGGGGCAACAGAGCAAAAGACCCTGTCTCAATCAATCAATCAATGAAATGTAATAAAACAAAACAAAACAAAATAAAATAATAAAAATAAAAGTAAAGGCAATTCTACCAAACCTAGCTCAGGCTCTTTAGGGGTCTAGGATCCCCTTAAACCCTCCAGGGAGTAAGGGAAAGGATGAAGTTCTTAGAGTCAGAAGCAGGATTCAATGCTTCTGACTCCAACCCTATACCTAGCCACAAGGCTGCAGTGCTTTCTTACTAAACTCTATTCAGATCCATTTATATATTTCATTTGTAAAATTGGACACATACGCCCACAAAAGCCTACCTCTGTGCTGCTATAATGGTTACATAAGGTGCTTAAGAATTGATCATCTTAAACAAGGACCACTTTTTAATAACTTCTTATCTTTCCTCTTCTTTCCAAGTGTTGCTGACAATGCAACAAATATATGACAAGGAAAGGACAAACATGAAACTGCAAACACAACATACCTCATTTTATGGTGCTTCACAGACACTGCATTTTGTACAAGTTGAAGTTTTGTGGCAAGCCACTTTTCCAATAGCATATGCTCAATCCTGTCTCTGTGTCATAGTTTGGTAATTCTCCCAATATTCCAATTTTTTCATCTTTATTATATCCGTTATAGTAATCTGTAATTAGTGATCCTTGATGTTGCTATTATAATTGTTTTAGGGCACCACAAACACCACCCATATGTTGTCACACTTAATAAATGCATGTGCTGTGGCTGTTCAGCCCATCAATCATCTGTTCACCCATCTTTCTCCCTCTTCTTAGGCTTCCTATTTCCTGAAACAGAATATTGAAATTAGGCCAGTTAATGACCCTATAATGGTCTTCAAGTGTTCAAGTGAAAGGAGTATAGCCTGTCTCTTACTTTAAATCAAAATCCAGAAGTGATTAAATTTCAATTCTATGAATGCAGAGAGAGATAAGCTACTGAAGAAAATTTGAAGGTAGTAGAGTTGGCTTATGAGGCTTAAGGAAAGAAATGGTCTCTGTAATACAAAAGTACAAGATGAAGCAGCAATGCTGACGAAAAAGGTGGAACAAGTTATTCAGATGATTTAGCTGAGATACTTGATAACGGCAACTACATGAAAAAAACAGATTTTTATTGTAGACAAAAGATCTTTCTATTGGAAAAAGATGCTATGTAAGATTTTCATAGCTGAAAAGGAAAAGTCAGTGCTGGCTTCATAGCTTCAAAAGATAGGCTGACACCCTTCTTAGAGGCTAATGCAGCTGGCGACTCTAAGTTGAAGCCAATGTTTATCTACAATTTCAAAAATACAAGGGCCCTTAAAAATTATGCCAAATCTACTCTGCCTGTGCACTAGAAATGATAAAACCTGGATGACAGCATGTCTGTTTACAGAATGGTTTACTGAATATTTTAGACCTATTGTTGAGAACTACTGCTTAAAAAAAAAGATTTCTTTAAAAATATTACTGGTCATTAACAGTGCACCTGGTCACCCAAGAGCTCTGGTGGAGATGTGCAAGGAAATGAATGTTATTTTTCTGTTTGCTAACACTGTAGCCCATGGATCAAAGAAAAATGTTAACTTTTAAATCTTACCATTTAAGATAAATATATTTCTTAAATTTTAGGTTATTGTCAGGGTACAAACTACCAAGTCACCATTTGTTAATTTGTTAGGTGGAGTCCTTCTTGTAGTTGCATCCCCCATTCAAAAGGTGTGTCGTACACCCGTGCCTTGTGCCCTTTAAATGAAAACACAGCAATTCCCTCCTTCTCCCCCTCCCTCATTCTGCCTTCCCCAAACTTGAGTAGAATTAAGTTTTTTTCCTATGTGGGTATGTGTTAGATTGTCTGCTGGCTTCATAATACAATTGAGTACTTTGTTTTGTTTTGTTTGAGACAGTCTTACTCTGTCGCCCTCGGTAGAGTGCTATGGCATCACAGCTCACAGCAACCTCAAACTCTAGGGATTAAGCTATTCTCTTGCCTCAACCTCCCAAGTAGCTGGGACTATAGATGCCCATCATGATGCCTGGCTTTTTTGTTGTTGTTGTTGTTGCAGTTTTTTATGTTTAGCTGGCCTAGGCCAACTAACCACATATACCCGCCTGGGTATACAGCAACATAACCACTGTGCTACGGGCGCCAAACCCGATTGAGTACTTTGGATACTTGCTTTTCCATTCTTGTGATACTTTGCTAAGAAGAATGTGTTTCCACTCCATCCAGATTAATACAAAATATGTAAAGTCACCATTTTCTTACGTGTTTATAGTACTCCATGGCATACATATATCACAGTTTGTTAATCCATCCCTGAGTTTATGAGCATTTAGGTTGTTTCCACATCTTGCCAATTGTAAATTGAGTTGTGATAAACATTCCAGTACAAATGTCTTTATGATAAGATTATTTTTTTTCTTCTGGGTAGATGCCTAGTAGTGGGATTGCAGAGTCAAATGGGAGGTCTAATTTCATTTTGAGGACTCTTCACATTTTTTTCCAAAGAGGTTGTATTAGTTTGTAATCTCACCAATAGTGTAAAAGTGCCCCTTTCTCTCCACACCTGCACCAGCATCTGCAACTCTGGGATTTTTTTTTTTTTTTTTTTTTTTTTTTGAGACAGAGTCTTACTTTGTCCCCCTTGGTAGAGTGATGGCATCATAGCTCACAGCAAACTCAGACTGTTGGGCTCAAGTAATCCTTTTGCCTCAGTCTCCCAAGTAGCTAGGACTACAGGCACCCACCACGACACCCAGCTATTTTTAGAGACGAGGTCTTGCTCTTGCTCAGGCTGTTTCGAACTCCTGAGCTCAGGCAATCCACACGCCTCAGCCTACCAGAGTGCTGGAATTACACATTCTGGGACTTTGTGATGTGGGCTATTCTCACTGACTTAAGTGATATCTCAGCATAGTTTTGATTTGCGTTTCTCTGATGATTAGCGACAATGAGCATTTTTTCATGTTTGGTAGCCATTTGGCTTCCTCAGAGAAGGTTCTGTTCATGTCTCTTGCCCAGTGATAGATGGAATTGTTTGCTCTTTGTTGTTGTTGTTGTTGTTGTTGATTAATTTGAATTCTCTATAGATCCTAGTTATTAAGCCATTTCAGATTTGTAATATGCAAATACCATTTCCCATTCTGAAAGTTATCTATTTGCTTTAATTGTTGCGTCCTTAGCTATGCAAAAGCTTTTCAATTTAATTAAGTTTCATTTGTTTATATTTATTGTTGTGATTACAGCTAAAGTCTTTTATTTTTATTTTTTGAGACGGAGTCTCTCTTTTGTCACCCTTGGTACAGCATACTGGTTCATAGTTCAGGGCAACCTCAAACTCTTGGGCTCCAGCGATTCTCTTGCCTCAGTCTCCCAAGTAGCTGGGACTACAGGTGCCCACCACAGTGCCTGTCTATTTTTAGAGACAGGATCTTGCTCTTCCTCAGGCTGGTCTCGAACCCATGCACTCAGGCAATCCACTCTCGTCAGCCTCCCAGAGTGCTGGGATTACAGGTGTGAGCCACTGCACCCAACCTGCAGCTAAAGTCTTCATAAAATCTTTCCCCAGGCTGACATCCTCAAGAGTTTTTCCCATGCCTTTTTCTAGGATTTTTGTCATTTCATGTCTTAGAGTTAAATCTTTTATCCATCTTGAGTCAATTTTTGTAAGTTGTGGAAAATGTGAGTCCAAATTCAGTCTTTTACATGTGGTTATCCAGTTTTCCCAGCACCATTTATTCAATAGGGATTCTTTTCTCCAGTTTATGTTTGGTTTGGTTTATGAAAGATCAGGTAGCAATGGCAACTAGAGACTGGTTTCACCTCTTGGTTTTCTGTTCAGTTCCATATGTCTATGTTAAGAGAAATATTTTGTAAGGCTATCGCTGCTATACATAGTATTTCCTCTAAAGGATGTGGGGAAAGTAAATTGAAAACATTCTGGGAAAGTATTCACCATTCTAGATGCTATTGAGAATATTCTTAATTCCTGGGAAGTCAAAATAGTAACATTAACAAAAGTTTGGAAGAAGTTAATTCCAACTCTCATGGATGACTCAGAGGGGTTCAAGAACTTTAGTGGAGAAAGTTACTGCAGGTGGGGGTGGAAGCAGCATGAGAACTGAAATTAGAAGTGGACCCTGAAAAACCAGGCATGGTGGCTCATCCCTGTAATCTTAGCACTCCGGGAGGCCACGGTGGGTAGATTGCTTGAGCTTAGGAGTTCGAGACTAGCCTGAGCAAAAGTGAGACCCTATTTATCCTAAAAATAGAAAAACTAGTCGGGCATCATGGTTGGCACCTATAGTTCTAGCCACTCAGGGGGCTGAGGTCAGAGATTCACTTGAGCCCAAGAGTTTGAGGTTGCTGTGAGCTATGATGCCACAGTACTCTACCCAGGGCAACAAAGTGAGACTCTGTCTCCAAAAAAAAAAAAAAAAAACACAGACCCTGAAGATGTGACTGAATTGTTGCAATTACATGACAAAACTTGAATGAGTGAGAGGTTGCTTCTTATGGATGAGCAAAGAAAGTGTTTTCTTGAAATAGAATCTGTTGTTGGCAAGGAAGCTATGACCATTGTTGAAATGTCAAAGAAAGGATTTAAAATATTACATGAGCTTAGTTGATAAAGTAGCAAGAGGGGTGGACAGAATTGACTCCAAAGTTGAAAGAAGTTTATTGTTATCAAATAGCATGGCAAGCAATAGAGAAATCTTCTATGCAAAAAAAAAAAAAAAAGAGAGAGTTAACTGATACAATAAACTTCACCGTTGTCTTATTTTAAGAAATTGCCACTGCCACCCCAACATTCAGCAACCATCAGGCAGTAGCCATCAACAATGATGCACCTCCCTTCACCACTGGAGGCTCAGATGATCATTAGCATTATTTTGCAATTTTTGATTAATGTATGTACGTTGTTTTAAAGACACAAGGCTATTGCATACTTAATAGAGACTACAATATACAGGGTGTTTCAAAAGTCTCCATACATAGGAAAAATTATAACAACAGATATCTTGGAACATTTTTGCCAGGAGTGGGAGAGAAGATTTCATATGTGTATAAGGAGGGGGCCAACATGTATAGAATATGTAAATATTTGTAAAGATTTGTTATGGGGCGGTGCCTGTGGCTCATTAAGTAGGGCACTGGCCCCATATACCAAGGGTGGCGGGTTCAAACCTGGCCCCTGCGAACTGCAACAAAAAAATAGCTGGGCATTGTGATGGGCGCCTGTAGTCCCAGCTACTTGGGAGGCTGAGGCAAGAGAATTGCCTAAGTCTAGGTTGGTGTGAGCTGTGATGCCATGGCACCCTACTGAGGGCCATAAAGTGAGACTCTGTCTCTACCAAAAAGAAAGAAATAAATAAATAATTGTTATGAATAGTTTATAAATAAAAGTACATTTAGCTATAATTTCACATTTCTCAGTATGTAATGACTTTGAGGACATCCTGTAGAATAAACATAAACTTTGTATGCACTGGAAAATAAAAATAAGAATTGTGTGACTTGCTTGATTGTGATATTTGCTTTACTGTGGTGGTTGGAGCCCATCCTGCAATCTCTCTCAGGTATGCCTACATTAAAACATCCTAGCACTGTGTCTGGCTGTCAGTCAACAATGGCAACAGTTACGGACTGATTAAGTTCAGGAATTGTTAATGTGGTTCCTGAGCACATCTCCTCTTAACAAACCCTCCCAAGTTATCCCTCTGGTTATTGAGGCAAAACCTTAAGATGACTGTAAGAGCTGTCTCTCAAATATGGCCTGAAAGCATCATCCTGCATGTGCCCTGTATGGAAAGCCTAAGGGCAGTACTAAGGCTACAATCCTTTAGTTAATGTAGACATACATTTTTTAAATCAATGATTAGGAAGAATAGACTTTACTGTTAACATTTTCTAGACCACAGGCAGAGCAAGATGGCCAGATAAATACTCCAGTGATTATCCCTCCCCACAAACAACAAATGGGACAACTAGGTAAGCAAGGTCCTTCAGAAGAACCAAAAATCAGGTGAGCAATCATACTACCTGGTTTTAACATTATGTATTAATATCAAGGAACGAGACACTGAATAGCGCAGAAAAGAAAATCTTGCTTTGCTTATACTACCCCATTCCGTCCCCTGGCAGTGCCGTGCCAATACCCTGAGTGAAGAGAGAAGTTTTGTGCCTCGGGGAGAAAGTGAAGTGATTGTAAGACTTTACATTGAAACTCAGGACTGCCTTGGCACAAGAAACATAGCACAGGGCAGAATTCTGCTGGTGCCCATGGAGGGAGCATTTAGACTTGCCTGGGCAGAGGTAATCCTCCACCCCAAAACCTCAGTTCTGGCTAGCCCCACCACTGGCTGACAAAAAGTAGCCTGGAGCCTTGACTAAATTCATAAAGTGGTAGGGCCACAAAGGTTGCAGTCCTTTGACAATTCCTGCAGCTTTGCTGGCCAACGGACTTGGGGTGCAAGTGACCCCGTAAGACACCAGTGGTGATGGCCAAGTCAGCGACTGTGTCACTGCACACCCAACTATAGGCAGTGTGGCTCAGAGAGTCTTCTTCCACTGGGGGAGGGAAAGAGAAAAGTTCAAAGGACTTTGTTTTGCAACCTGGGTTCCAGCTCAGCCACAGTAAAATAAAGAACCAAGTGATGCTAAAGCCCCTGAGTCCAGGCCTTAGTTCCTAGAAGGATTTCTGGACCCACTCTGGGCCAGAAGGAAACATGTTACCCCAAAAGGAAGGACCTACTCTTGGCAGAATTCACCACTTAATAACTTTGGGGCCGTGGAGCTTTGAATAAATATTAGAGGTAGCCAGTCAACAGTCACTGTAGGGTCTGGGTGAGACTGGATTGGCTTCAGATGTGAACTGGTGCTGGTGGCCACAAGCGAGTGCCACGTCACTCCTCACCAAACACCAGAAGCCCAGCACAGAGAGTAAAGGAAAAAGTGAGAGAATTTTGCCTAGTGATCCAGGGAATTCCTTTATATCTTACCCAAGCTCACCAAGATGGTACCCCAGGAGTCTGTAAGAGTCACATCACTAGTCTTGGGGGAAACCCCAGTGCTGATGCAGCTGCATTGACCAAAGGCATAGGTCACAACATTCAATTTTGCTTGAATATCTGGAGAGCCTTGTCAAGAAGGATGGGTCCAAACAAGTCCATATTGCAAAAACTAAAATAAATACATAACTGTTCAATGCCCAGACATTGACAAATATCTATAAGCATCAAGAACACTCAGGAAAAAACATCTATAAGCGTCAAGAACACCCAGGAAAACAAGATCTCTTCAAACAAACTAAAAGATACCAGTGACCAATCCTGGAGATATGTGACCCTTCAGACAAAAAATTCAAAATAGCTGTCCTGAAGAAATGCAGTAAACTTTAAGACAACATAGAGAAGGAATTCAGAAGCATATCAGAGAAATTTAACAAAGAAATTGAAATAATTTTTTTTTAAAGCAGACATTCAGGTAGTTAAGAACTCAAATGACAAACTGAGCAACATATCAGAATCCTCAATAGCAGAATTGATCAAGCAGAAGAAATAATTAGCGAGCTTGACGACAGGCTATTTGAAAATGCACAGTTAGAAGAGAATCAAGAATAAGATCGAGCGAAGCACACCTACAAAATAGCCTCAAAAAGGCAACTCTAACAGTTATTGGCCTTGAAGAGAGGTAGGAGATATTGGGGCAGAAGTTTTATTCAAAGAAATAATAACAAAGACTTTCCAAACCTAGAGAAAGATACCAATATCCAGGTATAAGAAATTCATAGAATACCCCAGATTATATCCAAATAAGACTACCTCAAGGCATTTAATAATCAAGCTCACAGATAAAATAAGAGGTCCTAAGGGAAACAAGAAAAGGGGGGGAAAAAACATATAAAAGAGCTCCTATACCTCTGGCAGCAGACTTCTCAGTGGGAACCTTATGCTCCAGAGTAGAATGGCATGACACATTCGAAGTGCTGAAGGAAAAAAGTCTTAACCCTGGAATATTATATCCTGCAAAAATATGCTTCAGACATAAATAAAGTTTTCCCCAGACAAAGAAAAGCTCAGAGATTTCTTTCTTTCTTTCTTTCTTTTTTTTAAATTGAGACAGAGTCTCACTATGTCACCCTTGGCAGAGTGCCATGGTGTCACAGCTCACGGCAACCTCTAACTCTTGGGCCTAAGCATTTCTCCTGCCTCAGCCTCCCAAGCAGCTGGGACTACAGGCGCCCGCCACAACACCTGGCTATTTTTTTGTTGCAGTTGTCATTGTTGTGTGACAAGCCTGGGCAAGGTTCAAACCTGCCTGCCTCGAGGTATGTGGCTGGCGCACTAACCACTGAGCGATGGGTGCAGAGCCTTTTGTTTTTTTACAGACAGAGTCTTACTTTGTTACCCTCAGTAGAGTGCTATGATGTCATAGCTCACAGTAACCTCAAGCTCTTGGGCTCAGGTGATTCTCTTGCCCTAGCTTCCTGAGTATCTGGGACTATGAGCACCTGCCACAACATCCAGCTATTTTTTAGAGACGAGGTCTTGCTCTGACTCAGTCTAGTCTCTAACCAGTTCAAGCAATCCACTTGTCTTGGCCTCCGAAGTGCTAAGATTACAGGCGTGAGCCACTGTGCCTAACCACAGCTCAGAGATTTCATCAACACTAGACCTATACTACAAGAAATGCCAAATGGGGCTCGGCACCTGTAGCTCAGCAGCTAGGGCACTGGCCACATACACCATGGCTCACAGGTTCAAACTGGGCCTGGGGCCTGCCAAACAACAATGACAACAACAACAACAACAAAAAAATAGCCAGGTGTTGTGGTGGGCTCCTGTAGTCCCAACTACTTGGGAAGCTGAGACCAGAGAACTGCGTAAGCCCAAGAGTTTGAGGTTGCTCTGAACTGTGATGCCATGGCACTCTACTGAGGGCTAAAAAGTGAGACTCTGTCTCAAAAAAAAAAAAAAGAAAAAAGAAAAGAAAAGAGAAAAAGAAAAAAAAAAAAAAAAAGAAATGCTAAGTGGAGTCCTTCACTCTGAAAAAAAAAAAAGAATGTTAATGAGCAATGAGAAATCATCTGGAGGTATACAACTCACTGGTATTAGTATGTTTATAAATATAGCATACTCTAATTGTGTTGTATAAAGTACTTGCTTTTTTTTTTTTTTTTGAGGCAGAGTCTCACTTTTTCACCCTTGGTAGAGTGCTTGGGTTCAAGCGATTCTCTTGACTCAGCCTCCCAAATAGCTGGGACTTACAGGCACTGCCACAATGCCTAGCTATTTTTAGAGACAAGGTCTCAGTGTGGCTCAGGCTGGTCTTGAACCCATGACCTCAGGCAATCTACCTACCTCGGCCTCCCAGAGTACTAGGACTACAGGCGGCGCCCAGCTAAGTACATTTTGAGTTAGAAGACTAAAAGACAAATTTATCATAAACAACAACAACAACATTTTGAGAGATAGGTAGTATAAAAAGATATGGATGTAAACAACAACAAATTAAAAAGTGAGGCTAGCATTTCTGTTCAATTTCTCTTTGCACAATTGCTTTTAGATAGAGTTGTCGTATGTTCAAAATAATTGGTTGTAAAATTTTTTTTGCATATTTCTTTTTTTTTTTTTTGATTTAATAAATTATTATTTTTTTATTATAGATAAAAATATGCACCATAGATGTGGCCCAACCCATCATCCTCCCTCCACCCAAACCTCCCCCCTCCCTTCCCCTTCCTTGGTCCTTTCCTCATAGTCTTGAGGTATAGTTGGGTTATAGC
>CAUYPK010093452.1:0-11893 GCA_963574355.1 Loris lydekkerianus | reverse complement strand
TGTAATACCCTGATCAATTTGTTACCATTCTTGGGAGAATTTGCACTTGAACATGACTTCAGCTAAAAGCATCTGTTACTGATAGAATTTCAGGTGGCTGGTTATCAAGGCAGGAAAGTTGGGGGTTTTGTTTATTTGTTTGTTTTTTGAGATAGAGTCTCACTTTATCGCCCTCAGTATAGTGCTGTGGCATCACAGCTCACAGCGACCTCCAGCTCTTGGGCTTAGGTAATTCTCTTGCCTCAGCCTCCCGAGTAGCTGGGACTACAGGCACCCGCCAATATGGCCGGCTATTTTTTTGTTGCAGTTTGGCTAGGGCTGGGTGTGAACCCACCACCCTCGGTATATGGGGCCGGCGCCCTACTCACGGAGCCACAAGCGCCGCCCAAAAGTTGTTTGTTTTTTTGAGACAGAGTCTCCCTATGTCGCCCTTGGTAGAGTGCTGTGTCAGCACAGCTCAAAGCAACCTCAAACTCTTGGGCTTAAGCGATTCTCTTGCCTCAGCCTCCCAAGTACCTGGGACCACAGGCGCCCACCACAATGCCTGGCTATTTTTCTGTTGCAGTTGTTTTTAGCTGTTGTTTAGCTGGCCCAGGCCGGGTTTGAACCCACCAGCCTGGATGTACATGGCCAGCGCCATAACCACTGTGCTACATGCGCCGAGCCAGGAAAGTTGTTTTAACTAGAAGAAAGCCATTCCCAACTCTGCCAAAGTTAATGATGACAGCTCAGGACTGTCCCCACCATGTTCCTGGGAAGAAGTGGATTAGTGGGAAGTATTTGCATTTGGATAGCTCTTCAGCAACAACATGCAGGTGTGGCTGTGGCCTTTACCATCCCTCTACAAGGTGAGTCCTTCTCTCCCCCAGCCAAGAGACAGAGAGGTATTCTTAACCTTGGTGTTGGCTTACCGAGGGTTTCAGGTATTCTCCCAGGTGTACTAGGAGACAAGAAAGCTGAGATACGACACCTACTCCCATTTGCCCTCCCTCAATGTGCTGCTTTTATGCACCTTGGAACACTGGACCATAAAAGATGCAATAAGTGAAAACATGTATTACACCTCCCCAGAAATCCTTTGGACATTGTCTTTCTTTTTTTTCTGAAACATAAGTCTGGTATCGTGGTGGGTAGCTAACCTCACCCTTACCCCCATGAGGAAGGGGATAGAAAAATGACCTCCGTATCACTTGCCTTAACTCCACCAGGAAAAGAAACCAGATGTGAGTCAATTGCAAAAGAACTAGAATTACAGGTAATTAAGTCCTTTTCAGAAGGTGTCATCCATTAGTCATAAAATCTAATGGCACGTGCATGATGCAAATCAAGTCAACAGGAAATTGATTGTGTTGTCAGTGACATGAGAAAAAAAGTTATATGTAGCACGTGTGCACTACAGAAAGATTCTTTGGCTATTGGGGGAGGATGGAGTTTTCTTTCACCAAAAGAGAGAGCAAAGGGATATTAATTTACAGAATTATTAATAAAAGAATGATTCAGACTTTTAAGTAAATATGTATCTTCACAAGCCATCAGCCGAGCAAGTGCTGGGCTAGAAAGAAACTTTAGTTTGGACCCATTTAGGGATAATCGTTCTTTTCCTAAAAGAAAAGAAGGCTAAACGTAAGCAGATAGAATTTGATACAGAAATGCCATAGGAAGACAGGTCTTTAGAGACCACCAGCATTCTGATTACAGGATTACATGACCAATTAATTCTGTGGCCTTGAGCCAAGCTCGGTGGGTCATTCTTGTAATCCCAGTACTTTGGAAAGCTAGGGCAGAAGGATTCCTTGAGCCTAGGAGTATGAGGCCAGCCTGGGCTTCAGCCTTGTCTCTGAAAATAATAATAATAATAATAATAATAATAATTCTATGACCTTTTGGAAAATGGAGCTCAATCAAGAACCTAAATCTAATTCATTCTAGATTTCTTGGGTCCACCCTGGCCTAACAATAAGCTTGGCCGCCTAACAGTCTCTCAGACTCTCAGTCCACTAAGAACTGACTTCTTCTGTATCACGGACACAGAATGCTCCTAGTTGCAAGGCAGGAACTGGGTGATACATCATTTATAGCTGTCTATCTTCTTCCAGATTCCAAATGCCTGTTTGGAACCCCTCAGGAAGCCCCTTCGGGCTGGAAGGGAGATGGATTGCTTCCAGATTTCTGAGTCACCTCATAAAGGAAGTCTCGTCTGGGTGCACCAGCTTACATCTGTAATCCAGCACTTGGGGAGGCCGAGGTGGGAGGATCACTCAAGCCAAGGAGTTTGAGACCATCCTGATGACACTGAGAAGAAAACCCTATTTCTTCAAAAATATTTTAAAATTCAGCCAGAGGTGGTAGCATACCTCTAGTCTCAGCTACTTGGGAGAGGAAGGCAGATGGATTGCTTGAGCGCAGGAGCTAGAGGTTGCAGTGAGATAGAATCATGCCACTGCATTATAGCCTAGCAAAACAGAGTGAGACCCTGTCTCAAAAAAAAAAAAAAAAGTATGAAAAAAAAATAATAAATAAATAAAGGTATGGGCAGCGCCTGTGGCTCAGTGAGTAGGGCGCCGGCCCCATATACCAAGGTGGCAGGTTCGAACTCGGCCCTGGCCAAACTGCAACAAAAAAATAGCCAGGCGTTGTGGCGGGCACCTGTAGTCCCAGCTACTCTGGAGGCTGAGGCAAGAGAATCGCCTAAGCCCCAAGAGTTGGAGGTTGCTGTGAGCTGTGATGCCACAGCACTCTACCAAGGGCAACAAGGTGACTCTCTTAAAAAAAAAAAAAAAAAGTAAACTTGGGAGCTGACTTCTCTCGTCTCTGGTGTCTCTCCATCCTCATCTTTCCACTCTCTCAGCCCTTCAGCTTCCTAACTATTCATCCTTCTTTTTCTTAAGTGGATCTCATCTATTAGCTTTTTAAAAATGAAACCCAAATAAAATTATTATGACCATAAAAAAATAATAACAATAATAATAATCTTGGGGGTTGGCCAGTTGCAGTGGCTCAGCCCTATAATCCCAGCACTCTAGGAGGCTGAAACGGGAGGATTGCTTTGAGCTCAGACCAGCTTGAGCAATAGCAAAACCCTGTCTCTACTAAAAATAGAAAAATTAACCAGATGTTGTGGAGGGCCTCTGTAGTCCCAGCTACTTGGGAGGGTGAGGCAGAAGGATCACTTGAGCCCAAAAACCTGAGGTTGCTGTGAGTTAGGCTGAGGCCACTGCACTCTAGCTTGGGAGACAAAGTCTCAAAAAAGAAAAAAAAGAATGTTGGAGAGCCAAGTACGGTGGCTTATGCCTGTAATCCTAGCACTCTGGGAGGCCGAGGCAGGTGGATTGCCTGCGCTCACAGGTTCGAGACCAGCCTGAGCTAGAGCAAGACTCCATCTCTAAAAGTAGCTGGGCATTTTGGCAGGTGCCTGTAGTCCCAGCTACTTGGGAGGCTGAGGCAGGAGAATCACTGGAGCCTAAGAGTTTGAGGTTGCTGTGAGTTATGATGCCACAGCACTCTACTGAGGGTGACAAAATGAGACTGTCTCAAAAAGAAAAAAAAAAAAATCTTGGGTTTCAAGCATATCAGACTGACTGACCTGAGGAAGAATAGGGTGTAATGGGGACATGTCAGAATCCAGAGGCAAGCCCCAGGGGGGCAGGGCCAGGGAAGGACCAGACCATCCACTGTTGAGCGCTGCCATCGGAGGACCACCCTTCTCTGCTCAGGAGTTAGACTCCTCGGATGGAGAGCAGGCCTGGCCAGGTGTGAGAGAGGTCCCACCTCCACCTCCAGCTGGGCAGCGGCCAAGGGCAAGGCAGAGGGGTGAGCTTGACAGACAGGGCTCTCAGTTCTGGGCTGTCCCTGGTTGATGTGACCTGTACCCTCCTGCTCTCTTGGGCAGCACTCTCCAAGGCCTCTGTCCTTCAGTTTAGGACCAAACCCATTCACGTGGCCTTCGGGTGGGCCTAAAGCTCAGCCCACCTTCCAGATTTCCACTGTGCTTTCTTCATATATTCATAAACACTTGCGGCGCTCCCACTGCATCGACTGTAGGCAGCCTTCCTCTGACTAATGCCACTTGTCACCCATCTGTGATCCCCTGGACTGTGGACCCTTTGAGGGGAGAGGCTGCATCTTGATAAGGCCTGAGAAGGAGCAGAGAGGGAGTAAAAGAACGAATGGTGAACACCCCAGTTCACTTGGAGGGTCAGAGCCCTGGAGGGCTTTTAGGATTACTAATCCCTCAGAGATGCTATTTGTGAAAATATAAACTCCCCTTTCTTGCCTTCAGGAAACACCAGGGCTGGTGGCAAGCCTTAGACGGCAAACTACGAGGAGATTTGATGTCCAGTGGACTAGAAAAGATGGTCTGGGCTCGCAGGAGGATGGAGAGGTAATGGTGGGTACTGGTGAGTGGGTAGGGAGTGGGAGCCCAGCTGCCTGTAAGTGACTGGGAAGAGGGGGTGGCGGGGAACGGAGAGCTGTCCTTCCCTGCAGGCTACTGAGTGTTTATTCAGTGGGCTTAGTTTAGAAGCTGAGATAGGCCTGTAGCTGGCAGTGGAAGGATGTTCTCTGAACATTGATCAGCATTTTAATTTCTATGTTTGTTTGAGTTAATGGCTATTTCAGTGATTATAATTAAAAGAAAAGAATTCCTCATAGCTGCTTAGACTTTACCATTCACAAAACCCTTTGGACATTGCATTGAGCCTTGTGATAAAATGGAAGCTCAGGGAGGTCAGATGCACAGGCTGCGAGCCTGCAGCTGGTAAATAGTAGCCACAGGATTTGGAATCATCTAATTACTCTCCTAATTTCCATAAATTCGGGTGCTCTTTGGATTCTTCTGTTCTCTCTGGGCTTTATAAGGAAAGGCAGGAAGCTGGGTGTGGGGGGAGGCGGGTTTGGGGAGCAGCGGCCATGCTGCTTGTGAATGGAGGAGCTTGGGGAGGAAGAGCTTTGGGCTGTGGTTATTGCACACGGAGAAAACAGAGGGAAGTCGGGGGCATAGTGGTGTTTGGTTGCTGCAAACCATGGAACAGGTGTCTTCTGTGCTTCCCTATAGAGAAGATTTAGAAAAAGATACAACAGGAGATAGATTCAAAATTGATGTCCAGTATGTGCTCTGGAAACAGTGGCTGTCCAAGGGGAGTGTCTGCCTGAGTTCTGCCCCTCCCAGCATTTCTCGGGTGAAAGTGCTGAGACTAAGCTTTGGGGTTGCCCATGATGAAAGCTTGGAGCCATTTAATTGGCGCCAGGTGGTCCCAAAGAAATTAGATTAGGGTATTGGCCAAGAGAAGTACATTCAAGCCTAGAGGAAGAAAACTAAATTCAGCTGTGTAATGGTAGCGTGTCCTCCTAGAAGCACTGCTAGGCTCTGCCAGTAGAAGTGGAGTGGGGACAGATCTAAGGACATGATGGTCTCACTCTGCCTGATGGCACCAGGGACACTCCCTGGCAGGAGGAGACACTATCAGAGAGAGCTGGGTTCAAATCCTTGCTCAGGGCCACTCACTGCAAGGGCAGCAGTTAGTGGTGATGGCGGTGAAGCCACATCTAATCTGTCACCTCACAAGCCTACCATTGATATCCAACAGGTGGATCCTGGTGACATGGTCTTGTCTGATGCTACTTGGGCAGAGAGTGAGCCCCAGGGCTCTCAGTTTGCAGCGGGCTCTTGGTGGTTGTCACAGAGTATAACTATTAGCAGCCAGGGATTCAGGAGAGTAACTGCCTGAGGCCAGAATTCCAGCCGTCTTTCCATGAGATGGTTCCAAAGCATGATATGTAGGACAAACACATTTTGCCCAACTTGTTAACTATTGATTTTTAACCAGATTTCATCAGCCTGCTGTAGTGTAAGACCAAAAAGGTACAGTCTAAATGTTTAACAGTCAGCTGGTGGTGAGAGGGGTGGCGAGTTCTGATTTGGCCAGATTCCAGGGTGGAAATACTCCCACCATGGCTGATTTCAAGCTAACAGCCTGAGGATGATGGGTTTGCAAAACTACTGAAATTTTAGCAGCCACAAGCCAGTAAGTATTGAATGCAGCACACAGCTGCCACAGCCTCAGCTCATTTCACAGCTGTCCAGCGACCCAACAGAAAATAATTTCTCTTTAAAATGACATTTCGTTATGGGCTTCAGGACCCAAATGGGGATTCTCTTAAAAGACTATTAGAATACTCAGGAAGGTCCGTTGCCCAAAATGTTGAATTTGATCTTCTTTCTTTAGCATATTACAGAAGACATGTCTCCCTCTCAGAGAGAGGATGATATTCTCTGGAAAAGGAAGTTGGCCTCACCTGTCCCTGGAGCCCCTTGGCGAGCTGGCCCCTGTATCCATCATCGGGGCAGAAACCATTGATGTTTTGAACACAGGTGAAAAGCTCTTTATATTCAAAAATCTGAAGGATCCAGAGATCTCATTGCACATTCCTCTCAGGAAAAAGAAGAAGAACTTCCTGAATGCCAAAAAGGCCACTAGGGCCTCAGGCGTGGATTAGCCCCAGGGAAAGTTCTGTGGACCCATCGGAAGACAGAAGGATTTACATTCTCCTGCCCACCAGTGTTTGTTTGTGACATACATCTTTGCAGAGATAAACCGCACATGTAGAAGATACAGGCGTCCCCATCATGCGCTGACTTTGAAGGACTCGGTTTCATCTGGTCTAGTGAATTTCCAGGTGGCCCAGTCTCTTTCACATCACAAGGACACGAACACTCATTCCCTTCACTCCCACCTTTCCAAGGTCTGGAGGAGACCCTCACTCCTCAATTCTCATCTCACCACCAGGCCACCTAACACCCGGTGTTAGCAAGGTTCTCTGTTCTTATGTTTTGTATTTGTTACCTGTTCATTTTTATTAAGGGAACTGTTCAAAATAAATATACACTATGTATTATGGAAAGCTCTTCATAATTGTTGATGAAAAAGAAGCCATACTGTGTAAAATGATTTAAGGAGGTTTATTCTGAGACAAATTTGAAGACCTGACCTGAAGCCATACCCAAGAAGCCTTGAGCATGTAGACTCAGGGTGGTGGGGTTACAGTTTGCTTTTATACATTTTAGGGAGACAGGGATTATAGGTGAGGCCACAAATCAATATTGGAAAACATACATTGGTTTGACCCCAAAGGGTGGGACATCTTGTTGTACCCAAAGTGAGTGGAATTATGGAGAAAACGCCAGCACACTGAGTTCAAATTAGGTCTGGCATCCTTTATTGGCTAGTTGACTGAGAAGGATTCATATACCAAATTCTTGGCAAGGCGTCATAGAGGAAGGTGTTTTTTTAATACCCTTCTTTCGATTGGGGAGGGGGTTGGAATTCCTAAGGCAAAGAAGTTTACAGAAGTGAGAGGCAAGGTTAGGTCTATGGAGAAGGGGGAGCGAGCAATGACTAGGGGAGACACGTATGGTTTTACAAGCGTCTGCAACCCTGGGCTAATCTGCCCTGTCTCCATAGGGTGTGTTTATTTAACAACCCATTTCTGCAAGCCCTACATACTCAGGGACAGGTCCTGATAAAGTGGGGGTGAGATGGGGGAGTGCAAGATGGGGTCAGTCTGGTCTTCTCAAAATGAATTTTCTGTAAATATAATAAAATGAATAAATAAATATCCTTGAGAGCTGAGGGTAAGCATCACACACAGCCACTCAATTGATTCTGAGAGAGTTCACGGATTCCTCCCCAGCTCCCATGGTCTCTCAAACCTGCTGGCACAATGTCCTCTGAAATGCAGCATCAGTGAATGGCCTACCTTGAAAGTCCTTGGGATTTCATGTTCAGCTTTGGAAGCCTAGAATCTGGCCCAGAGACTCCATACAGTTAGGACTTACACTTTTATTGAATTGCGGGTAATGACAAGAAGTTGCTAACAATGGATGGACATTCAAAGTGAAATAACTTTAAATGGAATGGTTTAGGGCCACATTTGTGAAGGGTTAATCAATTTTGTTAGGTTGTGACCTGGTGGACCCAGGTTTGAGAAAAGATTTTGTAGGGCTCAGGGCAAAACCTGCCCTTTCCCCTTGATCTGGTTCACTGAAAGATCAACTTACTGAAAGGTTCTGCACCCAAGAAAGATTATTCCAAGGGGCAAAACAAAGGAAAACGGAATCCCCATTCTGTAGAAATCACGTGGGCTTTATTTCCGCCTAGATGCAAGTGGGGGTGAAATCAAGAAAGGAAATCCACATGTGGGTTATAGCAGATGGGGGTTTAAAGGGTCAGGGAGGACAGCAATTGGTGGCATTCCTATTTCCTGTTTCAGGGGACATGAGTTTGACCCTTCCTGGGCAGGTCATGACCCTGACCCTGCCTGGGCATGGCAGGTCTGTTTGGGCAGATACACCTGATTCTATCACTTACAATTATGATACATTAATAAGAGAAATGTTTATGTTTAAATACCATTTGCATGAGGGATACCACAAGAATGATTGTCCCAGTGATGGTCAGACACCTTTATAGATGCCTTTTGGAAGGGAGGGGGGAGAATGTGGAAAGTATAGGTACAGTAAGTGGTCGCTAGGGGGAATAGTAGATGGATGAAAACATTTGTAGATTAACCTGAGAGACTGGTATTGTGCTTCAAATGACCTTGGGGCCAGGTCTGGTAGCATGTGATAAGCAAGTCAGCAGCCACTTTTGATTCCCAATCAGGTTACTCAGGTTTTACGTAGATAGAGGAAAGGCCTCTTCCAATGCTTTCTGATCATGAATGGTCTAATTAAAAATATTCTTTATACCAAGGAGTATAAAGAGAATTCTTTTTCTTCTCCTTCCCTAGGATACTTTGCTAGGACCCAACCCCCATCCTTTCTGCCACCTCAAGATAGTAGATAAGTGTCCTACCCCATTGGGAGGCTAGGGCTTCATTCTGAAGACCCTCCTGTATTTGCTTAAGTAGATGGTATGCCTTTTCTCCTATTAATCAGTCTCCTGTCAGCACTTTTCAGTAAACCATGGGGGACCAAGGGATTTGGCCCCACGAGGTAAACCCAGGGTCTGATGTTAGAAGGGTAGCTCTCCAAATGTACCCTCCAAAGGGAGTATGAGGAGAGGATGTAGGGACAGCATACAGACTCACAGCCTGGTGTCATTTGCCTCTATCCTGACCATTGCTATTGTTTCTCTGAGGTCCACATTGTTAGGTAATTGCCCCAGAGAAAGCCCCTCCCCCCAGAAAGCCCTTCCTACTTTCTACAGACCAAGATGAGCTGAGGAACCTAGTCTAACCTGAAGGTTAGAAGGTCCCCAGAATTAGAGGGACCTTCAACTCCCTCTCACTCTTAAAGTTACAGCTCCTCTCTAAGCACAGGAAATTGCCTTCTAAGTAACAGGGAATTGCCTCCCAGCCACAAAACTTATTTCATCTTCCTATCCCAATTACCCACTGAAAATTTCAAACTTATGGCCTGCCCCTACTGGCTCTTCCCGCGGGAGCAGTAACTCCTTATTGGCTATTCAACCATCCCGTCACCATTGTAAGACCTCCCCTAAAAGGGTGCGCTTTTCTTTTTTTCTCTCTCTTCCTTTCTCTCCTCCTTGGTGCTGTTCTGCAGCATCCCTCCCTCACCAGTAAAGACCTTTTGTACAAGCCTTGGTGGTCTGTGAGATCTCTGCTGGTTGAGTGCCGCCTTTTCATTTGGTGTCATAAGTGGGATGTAATTAGGAAACGCTCCCAAGGGTAGCTTCCACCCCTTCCACGAGGTTTTAGCTCCTGGGGACTCTCTATCCTCTTCTCACACTCCCAGTGCTTACCACCACATCGGCTTGTGTCCATCCACCAAGGTGCTCTAACCAGCACCCAACACTGGCCTCATCCAGACTTGATGAGTACCCCTATGGGAGTGAGTTTTCCCTAATCATGGGCTGGGTTGCTTACGTTCCTGATGATTCACCCATTTCTCAAGGCTTGAGTTCCCTATTCCCATTGACCTTGCGTGGCCTAGCCCAAAGCTTCCACACCCTGCATGAAAATTCCTGGTGCCCGGTCTCAAGCTCTCCTTCGGCCCCAAGGGTCTGACACTGGTCTGGGTACTGTGACTGTGACGACTGTCCTAGACTGTGTTCTCACCTTCACAGCCAGTAACAAAGAAGCAGAGATGTCCGCCCTTTGTCCTGGTCCTCACATGATTCTGCTCACGCTTTATTCTATCCATCAACGAATCACCATGGGTGCAGGCCATTCTATCCCACCTAACTCCCCCTTGTGGTGCTTATTACGCCACCTGGTAGAATTAAGATTAGATTTAAAGCCAAAAAATTAAACTCTCTACCCAGGTTTGGCCACTTTACAAACTAGACAACCAGAGTATCTGGCCAAGTTATGGTTCATTTGATTTTTCTTTGAGACTTATATAACTATGTGAGCAACTTGGCAAATGGAGGGAGGTTCCCTATTTTCAGGACTTCTCATATCTTAGAACCAAGCCTAATTTATGTTCGGGCGATTCCATAATTCTTATAGCAAAGGGCTCTTCTACTCTCTATCTCCCTGAACCAAACCTATCTGACCCGCCAGATGAACCTCCACTGCATAGTCACCGGTTCCAAAACCAGAGTAATTCCTGTTCCTGCTCCACCACATTCGGCTCCTCCCTCAGTTGCATCCACCATAGTTGCAACCCCACAGTTGCATCCACCCTCTGTCCCTCTACTTCCCCATCAACCAATCTGAGCTCGTCTCCTAACTCCTCCCTTCCAACTAGCCCTCAGAGCTCTTCATCTTGCCTCTCAGTCCAGCTGCTCCCAGAAACACTTCCGGACCTCTTTACCCCTCTCTTCCTCCAGCTCCTCCATATGATGGTCCTACAGTGCCACCGGGTAACAATGTAGACAAATTACAAACTAATTCTACCACACCCACTACTCATCTCTCACTTCCCTTCAGTTCCCTCACCCAATCCTGCTCTCATCAGTCTCCAGAATTAGAGGGACCTTCAACTCCCTCTCACTTCTTGGCTCTGCTCAGCGAGGTAGTCAGAATCGATGGAATCATGTCTCTGGTCATTAAGCTCTAGTGTGTGCATCCAACTTGTTCACAAGTCTGCCTCTGTGTTCAGGAACTACTGGTCTTGTCCCATCGTGCCTCTGTCACATGAGAGGTGCTCGCAAAATATTTGTGCACTTAATATGTAACATACTCCCAAAAGTGTACAGAGCTTAGCAGTTTATGGCCATTATTAATTTACATAATTAGACTTAATAGACTATATTAGACAAATAGACTTAAACATTTTTATTCACAGCATAACTAGGATAAAATGTGTCTCTTAGAAGGGAAGTAAGTAAACAGCCCACACTAGAATGGAAGCCGTGATGCTGGTCTCCCTGGCCCTGGGCCTTCAGAACTGCTCAGCTCTGAGTCTAACGGATCCCTGGGGAAGCACTTGGGTAAGCCAGTGCACTCAGACACGTACACTGAGATGTGGACAGAAGGGTCAACAAATGCTTCTTCAAACGCCTTCCAGCCTTGCTGTTAGAACTGAAGCCCAGCACCATTGTTTTTTAAAATCTTTTTATTTTTATTATTTTTTATTAAGTCTTTTGTACATAGATCATAAATACATTTATGCCAATTTCAGTGTGTTGGTTATTTGTACAAATTGGAGTGCTTACATCATACTAATCAGCATAGCTTTCACCTCATATACCCAATTATAGCATTAGGACATTTGTGTTCTACACATGATAGATCCAACTTGTACTTGCAATGTGCTCCATGTGGTCCCCCTACAATCCTCTACTATCCCTCCCACCCCCTTCCATCCCTCTCCCTCCCCTTCCCTCCTTCATCCTAAAGTTGTGTTTCACTTTTCATATGCAAGTGTGAGTTATTATAAATTCGTTTCACAGTAGTAATGAGTACATTGGATATTTTTTTCCCATTC
>CAUYPK010093448.1:0-15495 GCA_963574355.1 Loris lydekkerianus | reverse complement strand
GGTGTCTTCCAAGATTAGACCCCAGTGGGATGTTTCTATTGTTGCTGGATCTTTGTAGGGGGTGACCCTGTGTAGTTCCTCTGGGGCTGCTGTTGTTAGGGAGTTCTGGTTGTGGAAACAGCTCTGGTGTGTGACACACCTGGATTCAGCAACAGGGCTGGGGGTGGTGCGCACGGTTCTCTGTGCCTGGCACCCAGTGACTTTGGCACAGAGAACCCAAGGCTCTAGCAGTCTCTGGCCAGGAGAAGGGTTCTGCGCAGAGGCAGGGAGGGCTCCAGAGGGCACACAGTTACCAGAGTCCCTGGTCAGATGGATGAGCTAGTGTGGAGGCTGGGAGGACACAGGAGGGGGGACGCAGGGTTGCGTGGCTCCTGCAGTTCCTGGTCAGGGAATGCAGAGCTCCGGTGGGTGCGGGTCACGGGTTAGGGGTCGCTGCACAGTTCTTATGGAGGTCTGGGCAGCGCCAAGCCCAGGAGTTTGAGGTTGCTATGAGCTGTGATGTCAGGGCACTTTACCTAAGGCAACAGCCCAAGGCTCCAGTGTGCCAAAACCGTCTCACTCTGCCCCTAAGGATTAGGGTTGTGAGGCAGTTCAGTCCCCGCCTTTAAGGTGCTCAGTCACTAGGTTACTTTGTCCCACCCATTCCTTGCTCTGGAACCCTGAGGGCGGGGCTTGCCGGAGCAGTTTTTTCACACAATGGCTTTCACTGAGCCCAGCTCAGTGGCTCATTTTGGAGCCCTGAACAGTGCCCAAAGGTCTCCACACTCTTGCTCAAGCTCTCCCCAAGGCAGCTCAACTGAGCACCAAGTCCAAGAACACCAAAAAAGTTCACAGGTAAGGCCTTTCCAGTTTGCAGTCTCACTGCTGCTTGTACTCACGGTTGCCAGCGTGATTAGGTCAATTGAACACACGCAGCCACTTGCCAGTTTTCCACTGTTTTTGTCCTTCTCCTGGGGTCCAGAAGTCCCTTGCTGGCTCCCTGTATCCTCAAAGGGATGATCATAGGCAGATCCCACCAGCCAGAGTTGCCTGGAGTCTTGTCTCCCCAGACTCGCTGTGCCCAGTTGCAGGGAAGCTGTTACTCAGCCGCCATCTTTAATCCAATCCCAAATAACCCCACTTCTATGTGGACAAGAGACTTGGACAGAAACTTCTCTGATGAAGACAGGTGCATGGCCTACAGGTGTATACCCTCCTCCCATATCCACATGAAAAAATGCTCATCACCCTTAATCATCAGAGAAATGCAAATCAAAACCACTTTGAGATATCACCTAACTCCAGTAAGATTAGCCCACATGTCAAAATCCCAGAACTACAGATTTTGGCATGGATGCGGAGAGAAGGGAAAACTTCTACACTGCTGGTGAGAATGCAAGCTAATATGACCTTTTTGGAAAGAAGTTTGGAGAGCACTCAAGGAACTAAAAGTAGACCTACTGTTTGATCCTGCAATTCCTCTACTAGGTATATACCCAGATGATCAAAAATTATTTTCCAACAAAGACATTTGCACCAGGATGTTTATTGCAGACCAAATCATAATAGCCAAGACATGGAAACAGCCCAAGTGCCTATTGACCCATTAATGGCTTAACAAATTGTGGTATAGGTACACTATGGAATACTATGCAGCCATAAAAAATATGGAGACTTCACATCTTTTATGTTTACCTGGATGGAGCTGGAAAATATTCTTCTTAGTAAAGTATCTCAAGAATGGGGGGGAAAGTATCTGATGTACTCAATACTACTATGAAATCAATATATAATCATCTACACACTCATATGAATAGCAAAACATAACTATAGTCCAGAACGTAGAAGGGAAGAGGAGAGAGAGGGGAGGGGAGGGGGAATATCGGAGGAGGGAGGGTATTTGGGGAGACCTCACCTAATGTGCATGATGCAACGGTACATTTCAAAACTGTTAAGAAATGCATATAATGATGAATGTGTTACTTAGTTCAATGTAAGCATTTCACATTGTATATCAAAGCAGTACCCTGAACTCCATAAATACATCAATGCACAAAGTTATGATTTAATAAAAATAATAATAATAAAATAAGTAGCATTGAGGGGAAAGTGATGGCTGTGTAATCCATAAGTCAGTTTCAAACTGAAAACAATCAGTATTAAAACATACTATTCAAATACAAAAAAAGAAAGAAAAATGAGCAAATCAATAAATTATTAAAAAGCCAATATTCACCCAAGCCAAGAAATAGATTATCACCTGCAACCCCCAAACACTTCCCCACTTCAGCTCCCAAACAAAGGTAACCTTTGTCTATCCTAGATGCTATCACTCTGATTTAGTTTGGCCTGTTTCTGTATTTTATACATTTGATGACGGAGTTTATATTTTTTGAGTCTTTCTTCTTTCCCTCAACATATATGTGAGGTCAATTAAGTTCACATACTCGTTCTAAGAAAAGTGGTGAATACCACTATGGTCACCTTTGAGGTAGTCCCCTATGGAAGCTCTGCACCAATGCCAGCACCCAGTCCAGCCTCCAAGCAATTTTGGAACTCTTTTTCTGGAATGGCCATCAGAGCTATCTTCATACTAGGTCTGAAAATTACGTTTGCAAACTTGTCCTAGAAAAAGTCCTATGTACCTCATTGCTGAATGTCACCTGGGTCACCAGATGGCCGACGGGAATACTTCTCCAACTTCACATGCCTGTGTCCATGTTGCTGTGAGTAACTGCATGTGGCCCATTTTTTATTGCTGTCTAGTACAGGTATTCTGTGGTACAAACATGGTGTCCCATTTTCATTCTATTTCAATGGACATCTGTGTTAACAGGCATGTCCCAAAAGAATTTCTCTAAACGCATGGAAAAGAATGCTCAACATCATTACTTACCAGAGAAATGTTAATTCAGACCGAAGAGGAATACCACTATCTACCCACCAGAATGGATACAATTAAAAAGTGAGACAAGGCCAAGTGCTGGTACGGATGTGGTGTGACATCCCCGAGCCATGCTGTGTGGTAAGCAGGTTGCTGGCTGTGAGGTCAGCTCTGTTCACTGCAACTGAAGGAATCCAAGAACAGCAGCAATTGCTCAGAGGCTTCAGATCAACAAAATATTAATACCATTTTCACATAAACACAGAGACCAGGCAATTCCACCAGTCCTCCATCTTATGTCCCCAGCACTTCATCCAGCTTAGTTTTCCCAGTTAAGACAACAAACCAAATCACAGTTGAATAGGGACATGCATTTTGTCCTAAGCACCAACTCAAAGGGGTATACACCTGATGTGCCATCTCCAACACAGCTGCAAGCTTGAATCCTGGCTCTGGAGACCCACTGGCTATATGACCCAGGCCCATCCCTTGGACATATTACCTGAATCAGAACCATATAAAGTCTCATTCAGATCTGATTGTTTCAATAGGCATCCAAATGATTTTCCAAAAATAAAAGTAATCTGACCAGTTATAGCGACAGACATTGAAATCCAAATCCTAAAAGTCTTCTGACAACAGGGTTGCAGGTGGCTTGGAGATACATAAAAGACATATATTTTGTCTTTTAATCTAAATCATGTTCCCAGACAGAATAGAGACTGGTATAAATTCTCTCCTGCACTAATCTTTTATAGACTTTTATGCTTGTCTGAGATGATTGAACATGACTCATTCACAGTGCTGTTTTCAAACACCACTGGTCTCTTCCAGTCGGCAACATCTGGTTTTCTGCAGTTAAAGGCTGCCTTTGTCTATCACAGAACTCTGGTGTTCTGAGGAGAAAGGGAGTCTACACCAAGAGCTGGTCAAATGCCAGCAACTGCCATACACTACAGTAGATTCCCAAACCATCTGCACTATTTATTGAGGGTGAGATGAAATTGGATGTCAGCTGAATGAAAACTGCCAGTTCCACGGTGTAGACTGGTGGTTTTCAACCATTTTTATTATTTTCATTGCAAACCCTTTCTTTCAAACAAAATGTAATTGAAACTTTAAAAAGGATTCCAGGATTTTTTATGGGGGGAGGGAGATACATTCTACCCTTTCCTCTCAAAAGAACCCTGGGGCCATCTTCTCCGAAACCCCTGTGCCCCCCAGAAATGTGCTGATGCCACCAGTGTAGACCAAGTTCATGGTACAGTAGGAGTTAACGTGGGTTATTGCTGGGTGATTTTCATTTTTTTCTGATTTTTCTGTATTTTAAATTTATGATAAATATGTATAACTTAATAATCATAAAATACATTGAATGTCTTTAAAAGTGCTACTTATGGTTTGATATTCCTTAAACATGCCCTATAAAACATCAAGCCAGCTTCTGGTTGTCAGGTGGCAAGGATTTCTGCTAAACGTGTGCTGGGCACCATTTTCAGCTTTGAAGATACAAAGGTGAACAAGATGGACAGCAGATGACCTCAAGATCTGACATTTTAATGGTGGGAAGAAAGGAATAGGAGAGTCCCTGGTGGCATCACTCTCCAGAAACTCATTTACACACTCTGTGTTTTTCATGCCTGAAACCTGGAGCTCCATGGGTCTGGGGGTCCCAGTACCCAGAGGAAGGATGCTGCTGCTGTGGGACATGATAATGGTCCCACTAAGTTCAAATTGAAGTTCAAATTGGCAACTCATTCCAGTTGGCCAGAAGGCAAAGATACATAAATAAAAGTAATCGCCCTGCTGGCAAAGGTGATGGTCGTAATCATCATGGAGAGGCCGGGCTGCAGCCACATGGTGGACACAGAGGTCCTTGTTTGGTGCTCAGATGGTTCCCTGGGCACCTCTTGGTACTCCCATGCCTAGGAGGAACCCTGGCCTGATAAAAGCATGATAGCCAGGGTCTCAGACTCCTCCAGGAGAAGGGTTTAAGTCACCCCACTTGTTCAGCCACTGAAACCAGCAAAGGAGAAGGGGAATCTGGAAAGAGCAATGGAGGAGGGAGATGATGAGCGCTAGTGATGACCTTGGGGTCAATTGCAGTACCAGGGTCTCTAGTTCATGCCACCACCCCTGCTCTTGCAAGATCCTTCAGAATTATGACAATCTAGATTCCTGGAGAAACTACACCTGGATAGAGAGAACTTACATGAGAAGTAACTGGATCTGGGCTAAGCAAGGGAGGAACCCGGACCCTCTCTCCCGGAAGATGCACCCAGACCCGCCTGGATTCTTGTTGGCTGATACCTTGTCATGAATGCTCCTCCAGGTAAGCATCCTCAGCCAGGTTAGAGACCTCTTAGCAAAGGATAAACTCCTCTCACACTGGGAGAAGATGACTATAAGACATAGGGATACAAAAGCCAAGCCCCTGGCTTCAAAGGGGGACCAACTTCATGGTGCAACTTATTCAGGATAAAGTTGTCCCCAGCTATTATATTTTTTCTTATTTTTTATTTTTTGATGTTTTATATTTCTTAAATTGACATAAAATTGGCATGCAGTAAAACACACAGATATGAAGTATATGATTCCATGAGTTTTGACAAATATCTTCCAATGTGACAAACACCCCAATCAAAAATTAAATATGTCCATCCCCACCTCTTGGATGCTTCCAGTCTATTTCAACCTTTTTCACAGCCACGTTTCTGATTTTTATCACCATAGATTAATTTTGTCTATTCTTAAACTTCATATACATGGAACCATAAAACATGGACTGTTTTACTCAACATAATCTTTGTGACTAACCCATGTTGTGTATATCAATAATTCATCTTCTACTGTTGAGGAGTATTCAACTGTGTGAATTTGCAACAACATATTTGTCCTTTCTTCTGTGGATGGTCAGTTTGTTTCTAGTGGATAGCTCTTACGGATAAAACTTCCATCAAAATTCTTGCACAAGCTATTCTGTTAATGGATGTTTTGTTTCTCTTTGGTAAGTAGCTAGAAATGGAATAATTGAATCATAAGGTGGACATGTAACTTAACATTATAAGAAACTGCCAAACATTGTTCCAAAGTGGATGTACCATTTTGCACCAGTAATATGTGAGAGATCAAGTTGCTCCACATCCTTGCCAACATTTGGTGTTGTCAGATTTTTAATTTTACCCATTCTAGTGGGTGGGAAGTGGTATCTCACTATGGTTTTAATTTGAATTTCCCTGATGGCTAATCATGTTGAGTAACCTCCCTCGTGAGAGAACTCCCATAATAAATCACTTCAATAACATCCCCATTTCAGGCTCTGTTTTCAGGGAACTGGAAAAAGACGATAGACAAAACATTCAAAGTAATAGTTCAATGAGATTCAGTCCAGTGCTAGTTAGTTCTAGGAGTAAGGTAAAATATAGTAATACCAAGAAAAGTAACTGGGTTAGGGCTCATAACTAGGAAGTTCAAAAAAGGCTTCGCAGGGTTGGCAAGTGTTCAGAGGCTTTACACAAGCAGTGCCTGTGGCTCAAAGGAGTTGGGCACCGGCCCCATATGCCAGAGGTGGCGGGTTCAAACCTAGTCCCAGCCAAAAACTGCAAAAAAAAAAAAAAGGCTTCTCTGAGGAGGCAACAGCAAAGTCAAAGCTTTGAATGATAACAGTGTACATGGCTGGTTCCTCAGTGCAGCAAGGAAAATTCAGTAATCATTAGGGCTGGAAGGCCTAAGAACTGAGAAGTCAGGGTGTGGGGTGAACCTTCAATGATATTATTGAAGTCACTAAACATCATGGTAAGAGAAATGGCAGAAAGAGAGTCAGAGAATGAGATGCTAAACCAGGCAAGAGTTTATTAAATAACGCCTTGGAATTGGCACAACAGCTCACTCCTATAATCCCAGCACCATGAGAGGCCAAGGTGGGAGGATAGCTTAAGGCCAGGAGTTCGAGTCCAACCTGGGCCCCAACTCCCTCTGCTTGGGAGGCTGAGATGGGAGGGAGCCTAGGAGTTTAACACATTAACTGCCATGTGAATTGCATTTAACTTATTCACTAGTTTTGAGCCTGGGGCCCCATAGAATTCACGTCTCTTGCACATTGACTACCACAGTAGAAAAAACAATGTTTCTTTGGGGCCACAGTGTTTTATTATGTCAAGAGATATGTGAGTCACATATGCTTCATAAATCCACTGGCTCAAAACTAGAGTGAGTTAAACACAACTCACATGGCAGTTAATACGGTTCAACTAATAAAACACTGTAACCCCCAAGGAAAAATGTTTTCTCTAATGAGGCAGGGAATGTGTTAAGGTTGCAGGGAGCTATGATGATGCTACTGCACCTCAACCTGGGCGAGAGACTGAGACACTGTCTCAGGAAAAAAAAAAAAAAAAAAAAAAAAAAGCGCTTTCTGGCAGGTCTGACTTAATTGGCTTTGACCAGTGGCCCTCAAGCTTGAGAATGTAACAGAATCACCTGGAAAACTTGTTAACATGGATTTCTGAGAAAACTGGTTAAGAACTGAAATTTCTTGATGACATGCCTAGGTGTGGGTCTTTTTTCATTCATTGTGCCTGGCACCAGGTAGACCCTTTAAAGTCCACATTAATGTTTTTAGTTTCCTTTATTTTCTTGCAATATTCCTTTACTAACTTCCAACTCTCCGTTTTTTTCTGTTTTATTTCCTATTGGAATTTCTATTAGTCAGATGTTGAACTGGGTTAATCATCTAATGTTCTTTCATTTCTACTTTTTGTCTCTTCACATTGTAGCTCCACTTTTAGGACTTCTCCTCAACTCTCTCTCCCAGTTCTTCTAGTGAGAAGTTTTTCCTTGATATATGAGATACAGGAATGCATTTTTGAGTGTTCTTAATATTTTGTGTTCTTTTCATAGCATCCAGTTCTTATTTCATGATTTTAGACATTTCTAAAATGTTTCATGATTATAGACATTTTCTTCTACCTCCTGAATTGTCTGTGTCCTCTGAGTTCCATTTTTCTTCTGATTTGTTAGATTTTATCTAACAACTCTGACTTTCATGCTTTTTGATTTCCATGGTGTAAATATTCCCACCATGACTGACTTCAGACTATCAACTGTTCAACTCCTATTTGACTATCAGACGCAGCCTACTCCCAGATCACCTTTCAGATGAGAGGGCAGGCCAGACATGCTGGTTACTACAATTACAAGAAGGCCTTACTTAACACGGCTACAGCCCTGGATAACTTACCAGGCATTTCTTTTAGTAGCCCTGTTTCCTATGTTGCCCTTCTGAGACCTGATAAACCTCACCTGTGAAATGGGTCTCACCACCCCTGCCCTTTTTCTAATATAGCCATGGACTTTGCACCTCTGGTGAGGCAGAGCTCCACGGGTTCCAGCAGGTGGCCATATTCCCTCATGTGGGAAAATTAGGCTGGCTCGTTGGCACTGTCTCTCGGCTCTACCCTTCCATTCTACCCTAAAAAGCTTCCGTAGTGATCCGTTCCTCACATGGAGGGATTTTGTTACAGTTCTGCCTGAACTAAGAAGGCCGCCTCTCTTGTAATCTCCCAGCTTAGAGCCTATGTTTTAATAAATAAGAAATGGTTTCCAGACTCCAGGTGGAGTGGGAGGAACAGTCAAAAGAGGCTGAGTTAGGTTTTGAATGCACAAATTTATCATTTTAAAAAACCCTTCTTGTTCATCAAATCTATGGGGCCTGGCATCCCCTTCCTTCTGCCTTTAAATGGGGAAAGAGCCAGTGTTGGGACTGGTTGTGCGGGTTAGCAAGTGTTCAGAGGCAAAGAACCCAAAATCACACCACAAGTGCCTTAAACAGTGGGGTTGGATTTTATCACATAACAAGTCTAAAGTGGACAGTCCAGACCTTTCTACAGCTCAAGGATGCCAGAGTACTGCACTGATGAGACTGCAATTCTCTTGACTCAGTTCATGGACTCAGCTCCAGCCACAACAGCTTCACTGGTCGCTGTCAGCAGTCACAGCAGGGGGGAGAGGGGAGGTGCAGCTTTTCCCAGAATCCCCAGTGGGGCTGCCCTTGAGTCCCATTGGCCAGAACAGGATCACGTGGCTTTACACAAGCCAATGAGCCAAGTTTACCACAATTACTAAGCAGCTCATCATCACTGATGCTCCGGAACTGGAGCCACTTTCCCTAGAGACTGAAGGCTGCCACCTTGGTCCCCTGAGAATTTATTAGCAAGGACAAAGCAGGGAATGGCCACTGTGATCTTCCCTGAGATGAGCTTACAGCATGGCCTTGCCCCTAAAAGAACAGTGGAGTCAGGTCATAAAAATAAGACACACACGCACACACACACAACTGGCTGAAGTAAGAAATGGTCCCAGGTGGGACCTGTGGTTGCTCCAGTATGGGGCCTCCTGTCGTGGGTCTCAATACCCTGGGCCTTGAACAGCAGGTAGGACTGGGGAGGTAGGAGAGGCAGAGCATTCCAGGCAAGGCTTCCAGATTGAGCAAAGGCAGAGAGGAAGTTGTGATGCCAACCACCAGCTTCTCCTCACATTGAAAAAAAATATATTAATCAGCAAGATATGCGCTAAACATCAAGTACAGAAGAGAGGAATCCCAGTCCTGTGGTCAATGAGCTAATGGTCCTTCAGGCACTCCATTCATTTCTACACCACCCTGGCCCTACAGAACAACAAGAACAATAACTGGATATCATTCGCAGTAAAGCAGTACTAAGCACTTCACATAATCTCAACTGGTCAAGACTACAAACCTACCAGTTGGTGCCATCAAGACCCTCATTTTACAATAAGGAAACAACCACAAAGAGGTTAAATATGAGAAGAGGTGGGGGTGTCCAGGGAGTTCAAGAACACCATGCTCCTATAAGTGTATACAAGTATGCTTTATTGATCAAAAATAGTATTAATAAAAACAGACAAGGATACTGTGTTCCTATCTTGACTCAGCCACAAACATTTTCCGTGACCATGGGCAAGTCCTTTCCCCTCTTTGGGCCTCAGCTTACTCATCTGTAAAAGGGATGCATAGATTCCATGAGCTACCTACCACATGAGGCCAAAGCGGTGGTTCCCACACATTGCCGTACATTAGAAATACATGGGGACCTTCTGAAATTCTTGATCCCTGGTTGGATCACAGGCCAATTAAATCAGAAGGCAGGAGCAGGCAGAGGCAATTTTTCAAGGTCTCTATGTAATTACTGCAAGCAGCAAAGTTTGGGAACCACTTGAAAGTCTAAGAGTTCCAACTTTCTGGCCTCCTGTGATACAGCAAGGACTGCCTGAGACAGAATGAGGAGACTGAGCTAGAAATTAAATTAAATATCCAGAATAGGCCCATCCATAGAGACAGGAAGCAGATTAGTGGTTGCAGGGGCTGAGAGGAGGGGAGAAGGGGATACAGGATTTCCTCTGGAGGATGAAGAAAATGTTTGCAAAGTAGATAGTGGGAATCAGTGCCCAACACTGCTCAATTTACACACTTTAGTCAAAATGGTCGTCTTTATGTTATGTGTGTTTTACCACAATAAAAAAAATAAAGAAAGAACGAGGAGGAAAGGAAGGGAGGGAACAAGAGGGAGGGAAGGTAAGAGGGCAAGAAAAGAAAGAAAAATAGAAATTACCTTAAAAATAAGATGTAACTTTCAGGTCAGAACACACTCGCCCAAGTCAGGCTAGTGGAGCTAGTAGGTCATACGGGTGGCAGGGCACCCAGGCTAACAGCTCAGCCTCTGGAGGCAGACTGCCTTCAGATCTCCACTCTGCAGCTTGCTGACTGGGGCTGTGTGAGCCTGAGCAAGTGACCTCACCTCTCTGATCCTCTCTTGGTGCTTCCGTAAAATGGAGACAAGAAAACTACCGACCTACCAATTATGTTTACATGTTGATAAAAGAGCACAGTTTTGAACCAGGTAATTAAAATGTTCATTATCACTCAAAAAAAAAAAAAAAAGAAAGAAAAGAAAACTACCGACCTCAGTGAATTGTCATGAAGCCCAGACAGAAAACGCACGTCACAAACTGCTCGATGAGTGAAAATTGTGTCACTCTGACCAACCCCCGCCCGGGGAAAGCATCTCAGGGGTTATATGGGGACCGGCCAGAATGGGGGGCCCAGGAGAGTACAGGGCCTCCTCCCATCCCGGCCCCGCGGCCCGCCGGACCTGACTCAGCGCCGTCCTCGGGCGCGGGGCGGGGCTCCGGGCTGTCACCTGGCGCTGGCCCACGCCTGCCACCCGACTTTCATCTGCCCTCCGCGCGGCTCCAGGCGCTGCTTTCCCAGCTGCCCGGGGACGCCAGCGCCGGGGTTCTGGGTTCCGCGCCGGGCGCCAGGTGGGGCCGCCGCCAGGTAGCCCGCGCCGCGTAGCCTGTTCTCGGTCTTTGGCGACACCTGCTGGCCGTTTGCGGAAGGGCAAACCTCTGCTTTCAACACTGGGTTCAAGCCCCCAAATTATTAAATAATTACTGAGCATCTACTACATATGCCCTGTGCTAAGTGTCTGGGATCCGCACTTTCGCCGTTCTTCTGAAACTTACAGACAGAGAAGTTAAGCTGGAAGACAAAGAAGATGAAGTCCTATCCTTCCTTGTTCCCATACAGGAAAACTTTAGATGGGGACATACTGACAAGTCTTTTCTGAGAATGATGGGATAAATTTAAAAGAAGTTAGGAAACTTTCCATGGAAAGGGATTGGAACTAATCCAGGCAGAAAAAAGAAAACATGCATAAAGGCGCTGAGGTAGAAGGAGACTGGATATTTGGAGGAAGTGAAGAAGGCCAGAATATTAGAACATGGTGCGATGGGGTATGAAGTAGGCAGAGACTAAATAAGACCCTTCCTCTATACTCTCACTGTTACCACACTGGAAGAGAGACCTGGAGGAGAAGGGACTTCCCCTGTGCTACAGAGGGAGCTGCTGACAGACAGATCTAGAGGTTCTGCAGGCCACGTTCCTGCCAACCATATCTGCAGTCGGTGTCCAAACATCATCCATTGCATCTTCTTGAGTAGCTGTTATGGGCCAAGGATTGTGCTAAGCCTTAAGCACATAATGGCAATGAGACCTCTATCTTGAGATATTCCTGATTATGAAGGCATCTAAATAACAGTCTTGAAAAACTGGAGAAAGTGTTCCCTCCCAGGAGCTCTGACAAATCTCCCCACCCAAATCTCCCAAGATAAAAACAAAGGACTGAATCTGTAATGGTGGAAATCACAAGTAGAGACCAGCAGAAGAGATATTTGGGCACTCTTCAAAGCATGCCATAGGCATGACTCAACCCCTATCCCTACTCAGCCCCAGTTTTCATAGAAGGGAAAAATTAGGTCAAAGAAGGATTGAGTCAGAATACTGAGCCAGACCACTACTGACATGCCGGAATCACGGTAGCAAGTTAAGGTCACAGGACATGCCTCGATAGTAGGGGTTCACCCCAATTCTCAGATCAAAGTTTTGCAAAAAGATTCTCAAAACACACTTGCCCAAGTCAGGCTAATGGAGCTAGTGTGATCCACCACCATCCTTTTTATAACCAGCATCACCCAGAATTTACCCCACACCAGCTCTGAAGTCACTGATTAAACCAAAGAAGGTTTATTAAACACCAGACTCTGTTACCACATTGCAGTTTGGGGTTGGCTACACACCCACAAAGGTAAAGGACACCCTGGAACAGCAAGAAGCAGGTTGATGTTTAAACAAATTATTGCAACCTGGTGTGATTAAAATGTAGAAATGGAGGTAATTTCCAATTTCAAGGAACAGAGTATCCTGTGAGATTCACACTGTGAGGTTTTGAGAGAGAAATAATATGGAACCACAAGACTATATCCATCTCAGTGACCGGTCCAGAGGTTAATGTTAAGATATTAACTATATTTTTTAACAGTCCTAAAGCAACATCCCTGAGAGACTTGTTAAAAATGTAAAGTCAGAATCAGATACTCTGTGATCAGGCCCATCCCTCCAGGTGATTAGACTGAGAAGCTCTCCTGGCAGAAGGAATCCCCAGAGGAGCATGTAGAGATCGTGTTTTTAACAAACTACCCAGGTGAGTTCCCATGACCCAAGTGTCTGGAAACTACTTTAGCTGAAAGCACTGACTTTCTTTTCCTCTGACTTTTAAATTGCTATTTATTCTTTATCTGAGAATGATTGTTTCATCTTCATTCTTTAAAAATGTGTCTGTTCTCATGAGCAGTCATGGACCACACTGAAAGGTAAAGGGCACAGATGGTGTCAACTAGAGACATCGCAACCAACCATCCGTTTGTTTACGATGCTTCTGATTTTAGCGCTGAAAGTCCCATATCTCGGGAAATCCTTAAGTGCTGGGCAGACCAGGATAGTCAGTCACCCTTGATGGGTATTTATACACATGTGTTACTGTGACCCAAATAACAAACAATGTGAAATGCTGAGAATTTTTGAATTATAATTTCTGCAACCTTTTAATGTCAATCCTAATCCTACTCCAGATTTTGTGATCTTCTTTATTCATTCACCATCATCATCTTTATGACTTAGTATTTCTGATCCACTTAAACTAACAAACTCTCGGGCAAGATGCTGCACATTTAATTTTTTATGACCATTTGACCTTTGAATATCATTAAGACAAGATTGTGTAAACTTGAAAGTGAGCAGGGTAGGATTCAGCAATTCCTCTCTTAGGTAGACAGGCTGGGGGAAACTTCCAGGGAAGTTAGGTAGAAGAGAGTTCTACACTGCCATGCTGTTTGTAGTAGTCTTGAAATATGTAAGCAACATGAATAATGAACAGAAGAGGTGAGTGTGTTGGCTGGTTTCCAAACAATGGAACACTCCACAGTACAGGGAGAGAGTAAGTTGCGGAAGGCTCCATCTACATCATGTAAAGTACAAATCACTGCAAACTGAAGTAAATTTTTATGGACACATAATATGTAATAAAAGTACAAAATAGACACAAAAAGTGTACACAATACAATGGTTGCCTCTAGAGCAGAGAAGAAAAAGATGGACAAAATAAGATCTGACAGTGTATTTTAATGATTCCTTTTAACAGTTTAAAATATATGTTTTAAACTGTTTAAGCCGGGCTGCTGCAGCCACTCCAGCACTGAGGAGCATGCCAGGAATCTGCAGGAGCCAAGCACAATCAGAAATCCAGGAGCAGGTTAGTGGGATGTTTCTGGCTTAGAATATCTCTTGAAGACAGTGAGTCTGGGGAGATGAGACTCCAGGCTTCTCTGGTTGGTGGGATCTGCCTATAATCATCCCTTTGAGGATACAGGGAGTCGGCAAGGGACTTCTGGACCCCAAGAGGAAAAAAACAGTGGAAAACTGGCAAGTGGTTGTGTGTGTTTGATCAACCTAATCCCGCTGGCAGCCATATGTACAAGCAGCAAGGAGACTGCAAACCAGAAAGGCCTTACCTGTGAACTGTTTTGGTGTTTTTGTACTTGGCACTCAGTTGAACTGCCTTGGGGAGAGCTTGAGCAGGGATGTGGAGAACTTTGGTCATTGTCTAGGGCCCCAGACTGAGCCACTGAGCTGGGCGCAGGAAGCCATTGTGAGAGAACTGCCCTGGCAAGCTCCGCCCTCAGGGTCACAGAGCAAGGATCGGGAGGGAGCTAGTAACCTAGTGACTGAGCAGCCTAAAGGTAGAGACTAAGCTGCCTTACAGCCTTAACCCTCAGGGGTTAGGAATGAGACTGGTTTTGGCACACTGGAGCCTTGGGCTGTTGCCTTGGGTAGAGTGCCCTAACATCACAGCTCATAGCAACCTAAAACTATTGGGCTTGGAGCCGCCCGGACGGCCATGACCCCCAACCTGCAACTTGCACCTGCCGGGCCTCCGTATGCCCTGACCAAGAACTGGGGGAGCTGCGCAACCCTGCGTCCTCCCTCCTGTACCCTTCCTGCCTCCACACCAGCCCACTCATCTAGCCAGGGACTCTGTTAGTTGCGTGCCCTCTGCAGTCCTCCCCGCCTCTGCACAGAGCCCTTCTCCTGGCCAGAGACTGCTGGAGCCTTGGGCTCTCAGTGCCAAAGTCACTGGGCACCAGGCACTCCCAGAACCGTGCACACCACCTCCCACCTTGTTGCAGGATCCGGGTGTGTCACATGCCGGAGCTGCTTCAACAACCAGAACTCCCTAGCTGGAGCAGCCACAGAGGAACTACACAGGGTCACTCCCTACAAAGATCCAGCAACAATAGAGTGATCCCTCTGGGGTCTAATCTTGGAGAGACACCTCCCCAACTCTGAGGACGGCCAAAGGCAATGGTGAAAAACAATCATGAGGGGAAATTAACAGAAAAAATCTGGCAATATGAATAATCAGAGTAGATCAACTCCCCCAAGGATCAATGGGGCAGACAAAGCACAAGATCCCATGCACAAACAAATAGCTGAGATGTCAGAAATCGAATTCAGAATTCAAATAAGCAGTAACCCAAAAGATATCTCAAGAATTCAATAAATTCAAACACCAAACAACCAAAGATTTTGACACATTGAGACAAGAAGTTGCATCCCTCAAAGATCTGAGAAACACAGTAGAATCCCTCAGTAACAGAATGGAGCAAGCAGAAGAAAGGATTTCTGACATTGAAGACAAAGCTTTCGAATGCTCCCAAAC
>CAUYPK010093447.1:0-33525 GCA_963574355.1 Loris lydekkerianus | reverse complement strand
AATTTCGGCTCTTTGCCTCTTATCATTATTTTGTATACTGTGGCTCTTTGCCAAGTTTGGATTTTGTTATGCTGCTTCTGAGGAGGGACCTCTGAGGAGCGATCTCCGAGCGTGTAGTCGAACTTGTTCGCCACCCCTGTTAGGTACATTGCGGGTGCTCAGTTTCTGTTGATGCATTGATCTTTTGCCACAGTTAGTCAGCCCCAAATTCCCCAGAGAGTGTGAGAATGCCCTTTGAAACAAGGAAGAGCTCAGAAACAAGCAGATAGATGGACCTTCACTGCTAGAGCCAGCTAAGGGGGCAGTGTTTTGGCTTGATTCATACAAAATGGAGTGGCAGTCTTCCTGATTCACTCACTGTCTGGGTCTTATAGGGTAAGAGTTTGCAACTCTATAGTCTTTTGGCCTTACCTCACTCTTCACCTCTGAAGTCTGAGCCTCAGACTGTAAGGTCAGGGAGCCCACCTGAGGCTGGGGGGACCCGAGCCTTGGGTTAGGCAGTATACCTGGAATAAGCCTTCTGTGCTTGTTAATATGGTGAATTGTAGAGATTGGAATAATGATGGAGGTTAGAAGGAAGGTAGAAGAGCAAGATGGAGAAAAAAATGAGACTCAGAGAGTAGCAGAGAATGGAGCAGTGCAAGTGCAAGTGGGCACGTGTCATTGAGGGGCCGAGTCGAAGCAGTCCTGTGACCCAGGAAAAGGTGGAGAAGGAAAACACCACATATGCCCAATGTCCCCCAAAATGCTTTCTTCCCACCCACCTTCCTGCGTGTGTACACATGCGCCGCCCTCACCCACGCAGAGCCTGCGAGCCAGCGTGAAAGTACGGACACTTCTCACAGGTTCCAACCCTTGAGCGAGCAGGAGGTAGCCCTGGGAGGAGAGGCAGGGAGTCCTGGGTCACTGTGACATTCTGCAGTGGCTCCACTGTGAGATAGCTCAGTGAGCAAAGCCCCAGGCATGTGGGACTTTACACAAAGTCACAAAGGTTCCACCCCCGGAACCTCTAAGGCTGCCCACTAGCCTCAGACCCTGTGCTTTTTCAGCTCCCACTAGTTCATAGGGTCAAGGGCTCTCCCAAGTATTGCCTCCCTCCTCTTTCTGCCTTCCAGTAGGTTCTTTCCTTATCCACTCAGAAACACTGTCTGCAGTGTGGCCTGTCTATTCTGTGATGCCAGAGCCTGGTCGCAGACTCAAATTTATGTATGTACCAAGTACCTTTTTCTAAAGAAGAATAACCAAAAAAAGTTAAGAATTATTCCCCTAGCATGTATCCTCCTCCCTGACCTAAATTCCTCTTCAAGAAAGTTAAACTTACTTGCCTCCATCATTTCTTTGTGCCTATTTTAAAATTCTAAATTGTTTTCTGACTCCTTCTCTTACTCCCACTTGAGATTTTACAGCTTTTTCTCTTACTATTTAAGTGTGAGGCAAGAAGTGGTCAGATCAAGCGTATTTATTCATTCATTCAACAAATACTTGCAAAGTGCCTTTCCACCAGGCTTGTTTCACATGCTGCTCCAGGCCACCGTCATCTCTGCTCTAGACTTCGCCAAAACCTCCAGCCAGGTCGTCCTGCCTCCACACTCATCAGATGATGTTGCTCTCCACTTAGAACTTTCCCTTGGCTTCTCAGTCTACTCTGAATAAAATCCAAACTTCTAAATTAAAGTACAAAGCCCTACCCGAGGTAGCCCCTGCTAAACACACACCCTTTTCCCTGTTCAGCCACTCCAGCCACCTCTGAAATTCTCCAACTCAACAAGCTCATTCTAGCCTCAGGGCCTTTGCATTGCTTAGAACATTTTTGTCCTAGTCCCTCATGGGCTGACTCCTTTGTATCATTCCAATCTCAGCTTCTTTTTTTTATAAATATAATTTTTTTATTAAATCATTTGTACATAGATCATAAATATATTTATGCCATTATGGGATTCGATGTGTTGATTATTTGTACAAATTGGAGTGCTTACATCCTACTAATCAACATAGCTTTCACCTTATTTACCAATCTCAGCTTCAATGTCATCACTATAAGGCCTGCCTTGACCACCCAGACTACAGTAACCACCCAAACATTTGCTCTCACTTCACCCTACAGGCTTAATTCTCTGCATAGTTTTTGTTATTTGTCTCTCTACATCTGAAGAAACTTTCTTAGAGAGTAGGAATTTTTTTTTTTAATTTGAGATAGGCTTTTGCTGTGTTGCCCAGGCTGATCTGGAACTCCTAGCCTCAAGTGATCCTCCTGCTTTAGCCTCCCATAGTAGTGGAGTTACAGGTGTGAGCCACTCACCTGGCTGAGAGTACGATTTTTGTCTATTCTGTTCACTGCTATATTTTCAGAATCTGGAACAAAATAGCTGTTCAGTAAAAATCACTGTTTGATGATCAGTTAGATGAATAAATGTAGAAATGAATAAATCAAAGTAGTTAAATACAATAAAGAGATTATGGTTTTTAGAATCTACCTGGTGTTGAGGGGGGTGGATTCTGTTTTGATTTTATGTTGTGAGAGTGCCCTGGTGTTACAATATATCCTTATAATGGCAGATTAAATTAGCTAACTCAGTCTCCACCTCCTTCCAGAGACAGTAATTCAACAAGGAACTGACTGATCACCTATAAGACTGGGCATTGTGACAGATCCTAGACTAACTCCATCTCTCCTTTGTCATCCTATCCTATCTCATGCAGGACGGAATTTCTAGAGCGAGAGTTCTTTATCCACAGGGGCCCACACACCTAGGCCCTGGGAAGTGCTCAGCAGAAGACTGGTCAGTTGATCATCAGGTCCTAAGTGAGAGACCACAGCCAGTGCAGAATGAGTGAACCTGGAAGGGGTAGGGGAGGTAGCACTTTCCTCGGATCTCTCTCTGGCAGCTTTAATACTCTAGCAGGCTCTAGCGGGGGGGTGGGTGGAGAAGAACCTTATCACCAATCTCTAGATGCTCCTGCTTCATTTTAGCTTATTTAATACTCACAACACTCTATGAGATACTTTGCTACTTTCTCCATTTAAAAAAGAAATAATATTTAGCCAAGCGTTGTGGCGGGAGCCTGTAGTCCCAGCTATTTAGGAGGCTAAGGCAAGAGAATCACTTGAGCCCAGGAGTTGGAGGTTGCTGTGAGCTGTGATACCATGGCACTCTACTCAGGGTGACAGCTTGAGACTCTGTCTCAAAAAAAAAAAAAAAAAAAGAAAGAAAGAAAAGAAAAATAATATGTAAGTCAGGGGTAGTGGCTCACACCTATACTCCTTGCACTCCGGGAGGCCAAAGTGGGAGGATCCCTTGAGCTCAGGAGTTCGACACTAGCCTGAGTGAGAGTGAGACCTCATCTCTACTAAAAATAGAAAAATTATTCAGGCATGGTGGGTGCCTATAGTCCCAGCCACTTGAGAGGCTGAGGCAAGAGGATTGCTTGAGCCTAGGCATTTGAGGGTGCTGTGAGCTAGGTTGATGCCAAAGCACTCTAGCCCAGCTAACAGAATGAGTCTCTGTCTCCAAAAAAAAAAAAAAAAAAAAAAATTATTATTATTATTATTATTTTTAGAGGCATGGTTTTACTACGTTGCCCAGGCTAGAGCACAGTGGCTGTTTACAGGCACACTACAGCCTTGAACTCCTGGCCTCAAGCAATCCTCCCACTTCAGCCTTTCAAATAGCTCGAATGACATGCATGTACCACCATGCCCCTATCTATGCTTTATGAGTAAACAGAAGTTCAGAGAGTTCGAGTAACAGGTCCCAAAGTCCCGTGGAAAATAATTATCCAAGCTCAAGTTTCTGTTGTGACAAAGGTCTTGCACTTTCAGGACTTCCTCTAAGACAGGAAAAAGAGTCCAAACCTGGCCTCTAGTTTAGAACCTCGAAGTTAAGAGAAAGTGGTACATCAAAGGTCTTTTAAACTAACTAGTAAGTTTGAAAGAAAACACTGGAGTCATAACCTAAGAAAATGAGTTGGGGACCCAGAGCTGAGATAAAATGAGTTTGTCTTGCAGGAAGAGACTAACGTGTGGCAGGGGGACAGTTGGTGCAGGAGATAGTCATGGTCCTATATTACAGCTGCTGCGTCCCTGTCCTTTGTCCCTTCCTAGGAGAGGAAATCTCACCACTCAAGACGGTTAGAGCCAATGATTTCCCCAGTGTCACATAATTAGTAGAAAAATCAGGTCTAAAACACAGAGCCCTGAGACCAGGACAGTACTTCTCTCTACTGTCCCCTAAGATTTCATCTGCACAGAGGAAGTGACAGAAATACACAGACAATAATCTGGGCTCTTGGAAATAGAGAGAAATTGGCAGGGGTGAGATATGGTGCTGTAGGGTGAGGGCAGAGAGGACGAACACTGCCTTGAAAGAGGGCCTGGAGGAACTTGAAGCAACACACGGGTGGGAAGAACAAAATGTTCTGTGAAACCAGTCATCTCCCAAAAATAAAACCACACCCTGAGTCGGCCTTGAGATTCGACTCCTTGGTCTCTCCCGGCCCTGTCTGCCTCTGTATTGTCTGTAGTGTTCCAAGGGAGGAAATATTAAGAAGTTAGGAATTGCAGTCCTAACTCCCAAGTGAAATGGTGAGGGGAAATGGCAGTTTTAGGAAGGTAGTTATATGGAAACTAATTATCTGTGTTCTTATTTAATCCTTAAGAACAGAGATGCTTGATCAAGGTGGCCATCATCCCCTGCCTCCACCCCTATTACTGCCAACTGCAGTGGGCTGTCACAGTGGAGCTCCAGTTGCCACGTGCCAAATTGCGTTTGCCATCGCTTGCTGTTCCCAGGGAGCCTGGGCCTCCTGACGTTCACCTGCGTCCCAGTGAGTGCGTCACTGGCAGCTGGCTCCCATGAGGTACAGAAGCAGATGCAAACTAATGCTCCCTTCTCAAATCTGCTAGCAGGTTGCAAGTGCCAGTCAGTACCCTGGCTAGGCCTGGTTGCTAGGGCAATGGGATTGTTTCCATGGCCTCCCAGTGACTAAGCCCCAGAGATACAACAACAGGCTCCTTTCGAGGAAATGAGGGTCATTTTGGCATCATTTTGTCTTCACTCTTGCTGGTCCTGAAAGCCAAGCTCCCACAGCCCAAGGTGACTGACCCCCGTGGGTGATGGTAAGTCACACAGGGGCTTAGACCATCTGGTGTTGATGTGTCTGGCAGGCTTTTGTCTTCCCTGTCAGTCAGGGCAAGCCTAGTGCCTGGTGATCTGCAGCTCATGGCCTTGACTCTCTTCTGAGCGTTCCTTTTCCTCAGAAACCTTCACTTTGCTCAGCAAGGCCATACCAGAATATAGGATTTCTCTTTTCACAGTGGCGAGCAATAGTCCTTTTTGAACCTAAACCAGTTTGGGGAGTTAGGGTCACCACTTTGTCAGGGATAACCAGATGGGCATCCCCTTTTTCATTCACCCCTGGTTTGTTTAGGATGACCCAGGAGCCTGATGGATGACAGCTCCTCCCCCCAAGCCCCAGTTTCAGGCTAACTCCTTAGGGAGCATCCTTCTTGAACATTTCACCCAGCGCTGATACCTGCCCTTTTCCCACACCAATGTTTATTCACCTGCAGACTTCCTCCTCTATCTCAGCAACTAAATGATTGTCAGACCCAGACTTTCACAGCATTACTGATTAAGAAGTTCTGCAAGGAGAGTGGGGCCCGAGAAAGGGCTCTACATAGGCCACTGGAGTGGTCCTCGTTCCTCACTACCCTGCTCTTACCAAGAAGGTGTAATGGGGAGCGTCAGAGCCTTGTAAGGCCCTCATCTTACCCAAATTCTGTTCTGTTCTTCTGTTCTCTAAGAAGATCCCTTGCTGGAGTGTGATTGCCTAGGCTTCTGTTGTTTTTGACTATGAGAATCCTATGGCAGGAGGTGTCATATAGGCAGAAGATCAGAATGAACAGTGCCCTGGTGGTGGCAGAGCAACACAGGGAGGGTTTGATTCTGTGTGTGTGGGAGAGGGTATGTTTAGATAAAGTGGCATGTTGTGACTCTGTAAACCTTTCAGAGTGTCTCTTTGTAAAGATGTGACTGTCATGCCTGATACAAATGTACAAGGTCTGAAAACTAAGTTTGAGAACTCATCCAAAAAAAGTGCTACATACCTCATTGCTGAATATCACTATGGTCATCTTTGAAGTACTTCCCTTGACCTTGTGGTGACTATAGAAATATTTAGCAATGAGGTATGTAACACTGTTTCTAGGATGAATTTGTGAACTTAATTGTCCCACCTCATATTATGACAACTCTATGGCCATTTCAGAAAAACAATTCCAAAGTTGCTTAGATAGGTGGACTAAGCCCTGGCATCAGTGCATAGCTTCCCAAAGGGAGTACCTTCCCATGGTCATTAGATTAAGACAGGTTGACAAAGACTCCTCATGGAATCCAGTCCCATGATAACAGGAAATGAAATTCCCTTATTCTTATAAAAGCCAGTCTTAGAACATAGTGGTTCTGCTTCAAAGTCTCAAATGTGGCTCGGCGCCAGTAACACAGTGTTTACAGCGCCAGCCATATACACCAAGGCTGACAGGTTCGAAACCAGCCCAGGCCAGCTAAACAACAATGACAACTGCAATAAAAAATAGCTGGACATTGTGACGGGTATAGTAGTCCCAGCTACTTGGGAGGCGTGTGATGCCATGGCACTCTACCGAGGGTGACATAATGAGACTCTTGTCTCAAAAAAAAAAGTCTCAAATGAGTTGAATCTTTTTCAAAAGGAAAAGGAAAAAATAAGATTGTCACCCCCTACCCCCTTAATCTGTTCCAAATGAGACATTTGGAAGGAAAACTTGCAAGAACCTACTCTTAAGAAAATTGGTTTCTGCTGTGGAAGTGGGTCAGGGTGGGGAATGAAGTTAGGAAAATATATGGAACTTGACATAAAAGATTTGGTTTGTGTTTGGAAAAGGATTCAGGTTGTTTTCAGGTTTTGAGTTACAGCTTGGGTGTGTCTGAAGAAGTAGAATTGAACAGCACCTCAAACACACAGCCTTTGTGGACTTCTCATTTCATGCCTCCTGCCTGGGCCAGTCCCTGTTGACGATGCTGGCTGGGAAACCTTCCTTCATAAATAACTTCCGTGAGGAGACAGGAGTGATAACAGACGTTTTCAGTGGGAGCTGAGCTGCTGTAAGCACTTAAGCAAAGGCCCTGCACGAGTCTGGCCCTGAGTTTCTCCTTGCCAAGACAAGGGAATTAAAGTTACTCTAATTTTATCATTTCCCTAGCCAGCAGAGTGATTGAGGCTCCAATTGTGAGTCCCAATTTTATTTTTCACACTCTGTTTTTAGGTGTTTGAAGGTGTGGTTATAAAAAATACACTCAAAAATGTTGGCTTTGCACCCACAAGGTACAGGAGGTTGCCCAGTGTCAGGGCTGCTCCCAGGAGTCCTCTTGAGTGCTCCTGCCTCTCCCTGCAGGGACAAGAGGGATAGCAGTTGTTGTAAGGTACAGGTCCAACCATGAGCAAGCTTCTGGCCACATATTTTAGATTTGACTCCAAGAAACTGGCAGGAATATTTTTCTGGTGGCTTCCCAAGCACACAGGGAGGGGTAAGACCTGTAGAAGCAGAATTCCCAGGTTCAGGTTAAGTGTTCATTCATGTCCAATGCACAGTTCTCCTAACCCCTGTCTTCCCCAACATCCATGCAGAAGGTTTGTGCAGCATGGCACAGACTTAGGAAAAATGGCACCATCAAAGCAGGCTCATTTTCTCATCCACCCAGCATTTGCTGGAAATGGTCATCATGTTTACAGTACTGTGGAACTCAAAGAAAGGCATAAGAAATCCTCCAAAGTGCTAACCTTCCTGGGAAAACCTTCCTGTTTTTCCCCAGCCAGTTGTAACCCTCCCTTTATCCTCTTGCCTTCTCTTTTTCTCCAGACTTATCCCATCCCTCCTTTCTCCCAATCCAGAATAGATCTAGGAATGTCCTGACATTATTTCTACATTGGCTACAAGCAGTGCCAGGTCTTTTTAAATAGCCTTGTCCATAAATCTTCAGTTGTTTTTCATCTTTGAAAAAGCAGCTTCTATCAACAAATCATTATTCACATGTAAAGGGCAAGGAGAAGTTTACCACATTTCAGACTTCAACTCCTTTTCACTCCATTTCATAACATCCACTCCCTAGAAACCGCAGAAATTTTTTAAAAAATCAATCCCTAGTAGGCAGGGTGTCCCATAACATAGCCTGCTAGAACCAGAACCTGTCAGCTGTGTGGAGGAACTGAGAGTGATGGTAGGTTCACCTGGGTAGGAGCTGGCTGGCTGACCCCGCGGGGGGAATAATTTCAGCGTCTCAGAGAACCAAAATCCCTCCCTGCTGATGACTTGGCTGTCTATGGCAGCCTTCACAGGTTCTAAGTAGGAACGTCAAGAGACAGTTACATAGTCCACAGAGGCAAGGAAAGGAGGCCAGTGCCTTCAAAAGCAGTAGTCACACTGTGTTCATAGATTACCTGAAGATCTTGTCCAACTGAGATTCTAATTCCATTGGTCTAGGTAGGGCACAAGAATCTGCATTTCTTATACCAGAGGTGCTGCTGATACAACTGGTCAAGGGATCATACTTAGAACAGCAAGACCCAAAGGATGCCCTTAGGAAATAAATGTTCCTTTTTTTTTTTTTTTTTTTTTTTTTTGAGATAGTCTCACTTTTTCACCCTGGGTAGAGTCCTATGGCGTCATAGCTCACAACAACGTCAAACTCTTGGGCTCAAGTGATTCTCTTGCCTCAACCTCTGAGTAGCTGAGACTACAGGCACCCACCTCAGGCTGGTCTGGAACTTCTTAGCATAAGCAATCCACCGGTGTTGGCCTCCCAGAGTGCTAGGATTATAGGCGTGAGCCACCGCGCCCAGCTAATTTTCAAATATTTTTAAAGTAACTACTAGACCAGGTGCAGTGTAGGCTGAGGAGGGTGGATTGCTTGAGCTCAGGAGTTAGAGACCATCCAGAGCCAGAGCAGGACCCCATCTCTAAAACTAACCAGGCATTGTGGCAGGCACCTGTAGTCCCAGCTACTTGGGAGGCTGAGGCAAGAGAATTGCTGAAGCCTAGGAGTTTGAGGTTGCTATGAGCTATGATGCCATGGCACTCTGCTTAGGGCGACAGAGTGAGACCCAGTGTCTCAAAAAATAAATAGGAGCAGAGAGAAAGGTGAGAAATGGTCGCGGCTGCCAGACAGTGCTGAGCGGAGCATGCTGCAGGCTCACCTTGGGTCTGCGGAGGACCCAAGTGCTTGGCAGACTGGAGCGAAAAGGTAGAGGAGCCGTCCCCATGGCTTTGACAGCGCTGCTGGAGCTCCTGGTGTGCCCTCCCTCCAAGAAGCCACTCAGATATGAAGCACCAACAAATGAATTGATTAATGAAGAGCTGGGAATAGCCCATTCTATCATGGATGGGATTCCTAATATGATACCACAGGCAGCTAGCACGGTGCGTCAAACTAAGAAGCAAGAAGTAATGGTCGTAATTTTTAAAGAAACTACCACAACTAAATTTTGTTAACACCACATACCTTCTAAAGCAGAGTGGCAGGTAGTAAGTGGAGGAGAAGAATGTTTCTGTCCCTTCCAGTCCATTGACTGTTCTTATTCCACTGGTCTTTTTAACAGGACTGTTCTCAGAAAACTTCCCACGTGGCTGCACGAGCACAAGCAGTCTTTGCTTTTACAGTCTGCTCCTGCCCATCACCATACAGTGTATGTGATCTTCCACCTTTGGGTTGGATAGGTGTTAAACTCGTAGGCATAATTGATGGAACCAGAGCCAAGATGGTGTATATACATACATACATAGACATGTCTGGGCTGGTTAGCTTTGAAAGCTCAAGTAAGTGGAAATACTGGAGACCCATTTAGTTTTGGGGACAGATGCTTTTGCCTTACTTATGTCAGGCTTAGGACTATGGGAGGCTTAAGCTGCAGGAGCTTCTTTATTATGCCCTTGTTCTGCCCTTGTTTTTTGAAGGCTCTGACTTAATTGCTGTATCAGGAGAAACACTTTGGCAGGGTCTTGTTGGAGATGAACATATCTGATAACTATTTCTTATGCATCTAAAATTTAGTCATTTGAAATTTTATTTGTAAGGCTTCAAGATATCTTGTTTATATGTTGGTAAAGTCACACATTAGAGATAACAAAGAATTCCAAAGGAGTTATGTTGGAATGGTTGTAGAGAAATGCATGTGCACTATTATGATATAAAACCATAAAATAAAATGGAAATTTCATGTACTTAGGAAAAAATAAATAAATAAATAAAAGTTCAAAATAAAGTACTAATATAACTGAAATAGGAATTAAGACTTACAGATTAGCAAAGGAAAAATAAATGAAATAAAATAACATAAAACAAAATAAAAAGTTAGCCCCATGTAATAGTGCCTGCCGACACCAGAGGTTAGGGTAGGAGGATTGTTTGAGCCCAGGAATTTGGGGCTAGAGTGCTCTGTGATTGCACCATTGCACTCCAGCTTGGAGTGACAAGCAAGACTTGTCTCAAGTCTTGGGTGACAAAGCAAGACTCTGTCTCAAGAAAAAAATCAAGTAGACCAAACATAAACAAAGTTGTAACGGATTTGAGGATTTGAATACCATATTTAAAAGGTTGGACATTTATAAACATTGTACTCTATAGATAGAAAATAAACATCTTTTTCAAATAGCTACATAAAATTTATAAAAATTGATTACATTGTAGTTCACCAAGAAAATTTCAATTTCATAAAATAGGAGACTTTCCAGGCTACATTCTGACCAAATTGCAAGCACACTAGAAATTTAAAACAAAAATATAACAACAAAATATATAACCACTTAGATATTTAAAAAATATGTAACAAAAATTAACCATTTTGATATTTAAGTAAAATTTTCTAAATAAGTTATACCAATGACAAAACAAAATTAAAGATTCTACTGAGGGCCACACTGATAAAAACACAGTATTTAAGTAGTTGAAGCTCTCCTCAGAGGAAATATTTGCAGTATATTAGGCAATTAGATTGTTATCCACAAGATAGGAGGAAGTCTTTGAAAGTCAATATATGAAGATAACATAAAAAGAGGCAAAGGATAAAAACTAGGTAGTCTATAGAAGAAGAAGGACATGAATAATACACATATGAAAAAACTGCTTAGCCACACTAATACAGAAATGCCAACTAGGATATCACCTCTCTGTCATTTCCCCATACTAACTGGCAGAGAATGAAAAGATTACTCTCACCTGGGCTGGTGATAGCCATGATCATACTTTGTGGTTGGCCAGGCATGGTGGCTCATGCCTGTAAGCCTAGCACTCTGGGAGACTAAGGCAAGAGAATTGCTTGAGCTCAGGAGTTCAAGACCAACCTGAGCAAGAGCAAGACCCTGTCTACTAAAAACAAAAAATAAGCCAGGCATTATGGCGGGCACCTGTAGTCCCGTAGTCCCAGCTACTCAGGAGGCTGAGGCATGAGGCCAGGAGTTTGCAATTGCTGTAAGCTAAGTGGCACTTTACCCAGGGCAACAAAGTGAGACTGTCTTAAAAGAGAGAAAGAGAAGAAATTAATTATTATTATTATTATTTTTTTTTTTTTTGCAGTTTTTTTGGCCGGGGCTGGGTTTGAACCTGCCACCTCTGGCATATGGGGCCAGCGCCCTGCTCCTTTGAGCCACAGGCACCACCCAAGAAATTAATTTTTTTAATATGTATGACAATTGAGGCAGTAATTCCACTTCTAAGAATCTATCCTATAGAAATATTTGCCCAGTATGCAAAGATAATATGTGTAAGATTTTTTTCTTTCAATTTTTTTTAATTGGCCAACCTTCAGAAAACAATCAACATGTTTATAACAGGAAAAGAAGGAGTAACCTGAGCATATCTCATAGTATCAGTAAATTTATATACTATGCAGCGGTTAAAAATAATGGAGTAGCTGGGTGTGGTGACTCACGCCTATAATCCTCGCACTCTGGAAGGCCAGGCGGGTGGATTGGCTGAGCTCACAGGTTCGAGACCAGTCTGAGCAAGAGAGAGACCCTGTGTCTAAAAATAGCTGCTTGGGAGGCTGAGGCAAGAGAATCGCTTGAGCCCAAGAGTTTGAGATTACTGTGAGCTATGATGCCACAGTACTCTTCCAAAGGCGACAAAATGAGACTCTGGAGTAAATCTGTATGAACTGACATGTAAAGGTGTCCATAATAAATTATTACCTGAGAAAAGCAAGTAGCTGAGCAGGATATTTTGGATGATTGTATTTCAAGTTATAATGATAGTGATGATTATTATTATATATAAATATGTCCTTTTTTAAGAATGCTGCCTATAGCAGCGAGGCAGGGAACATAAATGCATGAACTGGCTGGGTGTGTGGGCAGAATCAGTGGGAGGGAATGCAGAGAACTGAAGGTCTCGGGCTCTCTCTGTTGTAGCCAGTGGGTGTGATTTATAACCTTCCCCAGTGTCCATGGTCCTCCTCAGTGCTGGGTGAACCTGGATCTTTTATTGAGGGGCAGCATCATTGCCCCTCTCCTCTTACCATGGTGAAACAGGCTCAGTCCTGTTACTCTGAAAGTTATAGCAAGTAACATTAAGTTTAAGATTTTTTTTTAACATTCTAGAATTTATGGACTGTGTCTTGTTTGCTGGTTCCTTCTTAATGCTTTTTTTTTCCCTTCTTCTTTTGTTAAGCAGGCGCAGGCCAGGTTCGAACTCACCACTCCAGTGCCCAAGGCCGGCACTCTAACCACTCAGCTCAGCCATTCTTAGTGCTCTTGCAGGCTCACTCTCCACCTTAGAACATCCAGAATCTTCAGGAGGCCCCACCACCAAGCCTAGTCATCCACAGCTCCAACATGAGCCCTGTGTATAGTTACTCTCTTCAGTCTCTATGACCCTAGCCAGGGAGAGGGGGCTGAGAACAGTCTCATCTGTACTGTACGAGAATAGCTGGAAATCAGTAGCTAATGGAGGAGCACACTTGAGGGATGCTGATTTCTATCCTGCTTAGCAAAATCTCTGGGTTGCTTCATTCCTCATTTCTAAAAGTGATTTCAACTTGATTTCCCCTTTGGCCCTCAGTGTAAATATTAGCCTGGTCATTGAGACTGCCATCCAAAGAATGGTTTGGTCTCCAATGCAGGGTTGTTCAGCAAATAAAAATACTGGACAGCCAGTTAAATTTGAGTTCCAGATAAACGCTGAATAATTTTTTAGTGTAAGTATGCTCCATGCAATATTTGGAATTACTTGTGCTAAAAAGCTATTTGTCGTTTACCTAAAATTTAGAATTGGTGTCCTGTATTTGCATTTATTTTTTAGTTTGTTGAGAGACAGTGTTTTGCTCTGTCACCCAGGCTAAAGTGTAACGACATCATTGTAGCTCACTATAGCTTCAGACTCTTGGGCTCAAGCGATCCTCCCTCCTGAGTATCTTGTACTACAGGCATACTCCACCATGCCTGGCTAATTTTTGTATTTTTTGTAAAGATAGGGTCCACTATGTTTCTTTGGCCGGTCTCAAACTCCTGGCCTCAAGCCATCCTCCCATCTTGGCCTCCCAAAGTGTTGGAATTACAGGCCTGAGCCACTACACCCAGCGGATGTCCTATATTTAATCCAGCAACCCTTCTCCAGCGGGCTGTTGTGGCTCTCCCATTTCAATTGAGGCATCTAAATATTTAAGGATAAAAATCAGTAGGACTTGTAAGTAATAGCCCACTACTAAGTGTTGTCCAGGACATGACTGAGTCCCCTCCCCTCCTAGCTTGCTAAATGCCCCTCTGTGCCTCCCCATCTCCTCCCTCTGGCTGTCCTCCTGGTCTCACTTCCTGCCTCTGGACTCCTCGTCTGTGACTTTCCCCCCACCCTCACCTCTCTTCTTTTTTCCTCATTTTGCTCTTACTGGTCTATAACATGTAATTACAGTTTACATATTTGAGTGTTAGTTATAATTACTAAATAAGGTTTTATGTTTCTTGCTATAATTTAAATAGCAGGGGAATTTAACTTTGTGTGTATGTTTCATTTCAAGCTTTTATTGATAGGTGGCCTTAAGTTCATTTTTAGCCATATGAATCACTGACTTTCACCTTGAGCAGAAAGAAAGGCCTCCCATATCCAGAATGAACTCATGCACATCTTCCTAGAACAGACACCAACAGGGAAGGTGGGGAGTGGGCTAGATTACAGTGGAGGGGAGAGGGGGTTCCACTGTTTTGACCCATTCAGGGGAAAAGGAGGCTCAGAAGCCTCCAATACTTCCTCATAGCCTTTTAGAATTGGGTGTAGATGTCCAGGGAGACATTCCCCTCTGTCCTCTGCCTCACTGATCATCTAATTCCTTACCAGTGAAAAGCAGCCTCTGTGAGGGAGGAGAATGATGTGGGGTAAATGACTAGGGCCCCAGTGGACTCTTGTTTGCATTCTCCGCCTCTCCCAAGGGGAGCCAACACGGAAGGAAACTTCACTCTGGCTCCTTCCTCAAAACTGGTAGTGTCTGGACAATTCTCTGACTTGCCCCTACACTAGACCTTCTGGTTTCTAGTTGCTGCCTTAAGAGACTCTAATACCTGTCTTCTCTCCCATTCTCTCTCTGCCTTTGTTTCTTCATCCTCCCCTCTTCACCCCTGGGACCTCTACCTAAGGAGTGTTTTCCTGTTTGGGAAAGGAAATTTTTGAAGGGCAGTGCTATCTTAGAGAGAGAACCCTGATCTTGAATCAGGAGTCACCTCTATCCTGCATTGTTTGCTTCTACTCTCTTGGCCTCAGTTTCACCCTCTGTGAAATGGGGGAATCACACTTCTCACAGATATCTGTATTAAATTATAAATAAAAACAAATGTTAAGGCTTGGCAGCTGTAGCTCAAGCGGCAAAGGCACCAGCCACATAACACCAGAGCTGGTGAGTTCGAATCCAGCCCCGGCCCACCGAACCACAGTGACAACTACAACCAAAAAGTAGCCGAGCGTTGTGGTAGGCGCCTGTAATCCCAGCTACTTGGGAGGCCGAGGCAAGAGAATCATTTAAGCCCAAGAGTTGGAGGTTACTGTGAGCTGTGATGTTACAGCACTCTACTCAGGCTTGAGGCTCTGTCTCCAAAAAAAAAAAAAAAACTGAAAAAATAAGGAAGGCTCCATCCAAATGCGAAATGGCTTTTTTTAATGTCAAAAATTAGAAACTTGCTGTTTGTTATAGAATCCTTCCACTTACCAGGTTAGAGAACATTACTGCTTTATTTTAGGAATACTCTTTTTACTCCTTCTCACATAGATTCCTGACGGTGTGGTGTTCCTTCCCTTCTCTTCATTCACGTAAGGTAGAATTTAAGGGACTAAAGGAATGGACATGTCCCCCTTGCCATTTCATCGCATGTTTCAGTAAACAGGAGTTAGCTCTTTTCAAGGCTTGCTCTAGTGGTATGTGACTAGAGATATCTTCTGGACCCCGTAAAGGAGGCAGCTACATGAGGGAGAGGGCTGCATTTGCCAAATGGCTCTAGTTGCCCAAAGGGTTTTGGATCAGATCTCTCATCTTTGGTGGGAATGAAATAACAAAGCCTCACCCACCTGGAGTCTGTGGCCTTTTGCTTAGCAAAGTTCTGTCAGCTGTTTAAGACAGACGCTTTATCCCAGCTGGAAACTCGATAATGAGCAAGACCTAAGAATCTGAGCTTCCCAGAGTATAAGAGAAACCAAATATTAGAGGCCACAGCATTCCGACTCCGATACTTGGACGGAGCTTATGCATTCCCTTGGTTACAGCCATTTGGGGATCCAAAAGGCAGAGAGATTTACCCAGATCCTTTTCTCAGCAGTTGCTGGGGGACCCAAGCCCCTTGTCACCTTGAAGTTCTGTTTAATCCTTCACCTTCACAGCAGTGAAAAACAATGAAAACAATGAAAATCAGCCACACCCGTTGGAAATTCATGTCAGGGAAAGAAGGCAGGAACAGGATCAAAGCCTCTTGTAACCCAAGAATTCCTCAGCAGCTCTAGTCCCTTAATAATTATGGTTTGGAGATTTGCCAAGAAAGCAAAACCACTTAACATGCCATATTTAACAATGAACAATTTTCTGTGTTTATAATAGTCACTGTACAGAGTAAATAGGCACCTTGAACAAAGGATGGATATTTATATGTGTATATAAAATAACCCACACCTACCTGAAACTTAAAATGTTTTCAAGGAAGAATGTGGCACTTACCTCTGCACTGGTACCCATTTTAGGAGTAAGTTAGAGAAAAATCTAAATACTCTGCCCTCCTGTCCTCACCTCCGTGGGTTTTTAAATGCTAAATGGCGATTTTAAATCTGTGTTTAACCCAGAATTTCCCAAACTTATTTAACAGCCAACCCCACCCCACCCCCACCATACACACACACACACACACACACACACACACACCTTTGATTGGTTTTGACGTTTGAAGTATTTTATTTTAAATATCTCCTAACATTTTTAAAAGCCATTATTCCCAAAAAGGCAAACCTTTTGGGAAATGGAGGCCAGTGGGGATAGGGAGCAGGATTTAGACAGTGGGGGAGTAGAGAAAACTAGTCCTAAATCCTGAAGGGTGATAACGGAGTTTGCTGGAGGCCAGGTCTCTACATCAGTTTGGATGAACCTTGGATCCAAGTTTTGTGTTAGTGTTTGTTCAGTTTATCAGACAAACATTTGTCACTGGGAACCTCCACAGTTGACCACCTCCCTAAATTGACCTGATTTTCATAGACAGTACAATAGGCCTAGTTCCTCATCAGCTACCTCCATATGCTGATCAGTTGGTTACAATCCCTTGGGCAGTCACTAAGGTTCTACTTAGTATATTGAATGAGTGAATGAAAAAGATACAGCTTGAGAGCAGGGAGAGAAAGTAAAGGTGGGAAGCATTCTTAGGAGATGATTGTAATAGATTGGAAGGGGAACTAGCGAAGGACATAATGAAGACCTATTAAGAAAACCAAGAGGTTCCATTGTCATGAAACCTACATAAGGAAAATTTTCAAGAGGGTAGGGTTGGTCAGCCAATCCAAACATTGCTGAGAGGTCAGATTAAGGAGGATGAGTGAGGATTGAGAAAATGTTGGAGTGAGAGTCAAGAGAGGTTAATAGTGGGAAACTAAAGCCAACTTCAAAGAGTTCAGAGGTAAGTAGGATGTAGGCAAGTAAAAGGGCCAGGTGTGGACCACCCTGTTACATGATCTGTCTTCTCATCCTCCTCCCCGCTACACACTTTATGGGCAGCACTTTGTGCCTCCTCCATGACCTTTATCCATCCACATTCCCTTTTCTCCTGTGTTCCTCAGGCTCTCCTCCCACTTCAGTGGCTCCCTGTCATACAAATATTTACATTACTCCCTTGCCCAAAAACCACATAACCTAGACCCTGCTCTGCCTTCAAGCTAATGTTGCAAAAGAAGGTTGAGTTTATTCTGGATATCATTTGTAGAAGACAAGATTACCTGTAAGAATGAGTGGTTAGGCCAAGTACCGTGGCTCACACCTGTAATCCCAGCACTTTGGGAGGCCAAGGTGGGAGGATCACTTGAGTCCAGGAGTTCAGGGCTGCAGTGAACTTTGACCATGCCAATGTACTTTAGCCTGGGTGATAGAGAGACTCTTGGTCTCTTTTTTGAAAAAGAGAGAAAAAGAATGAGTGATTCAGAAATAAGATATAAGGACAGGAAAAAGTTTGGAGTGGTTTATATAGATATTTAATTAGGAGTCACCAGAAAATGAATGAAAGAATGGATTACCAGGAGGCAGTGAGAATCCAACCGAGATTAAATACCATGAATTTGTAGAGAGCCTAATCACCATATGGCCTCTGTTTAGCTGGAATTGGTGGCTCAAGGTAAAACAGTAGAGAAAGGAGGTTATGGAACACTGTTGAGCCTGGTGACAGGTCAGGTTGACAAGGGGCTTTAAGGACTAGAAAAGCACCATAGGCCCAGGTATTCCTAGATATGTGGAAAGACGCAAGCAGTGGCCTGAGAGAAGGGCAGGGTCAAGGATGTGGTCAGGATTGGGGGAAGGTAGTTTCAGTGGAAGAGTTAAAAGGTTAAACAGTTGTGTTAGGAATATTAGGCCATATGGTATAAGAGCTGTAGCATATAGACTATGTGCCCTAAGTCCCAAATCCTAACCTGTCTCTGTTATACCTCATTTATAAAACAGGGCTCATAAAACCTAAAACCTACTTTAAAAGGTCTTTATAATTAATACATATAATGAATACACAGGAAGCATTTATGATAGTGCCTTGCTCATAAGTGCTCACTAAACATGAACAATGATACTGGTGACGTTCATTTCAAAGGGATGATAAAAATAGAGTTTGAGATTTCAAGTTGAAATGGTTCTACATAATCACCAAGTTCTTAGATGTCATCATGGTTATTGGTAATAGAGTGAAATTGGAGAAGGAGAGTATTAAAATTGAAAAGGTTGAAGAATAGTGAAACCAAATATTGGGAGGGACATCTTTATGGATATTGAAGTCACAAGTGTTGGTGATGACTCTGACTCATTGGAAAGGGCAAGTCTCTAGCTGAGGGTAACCAGAATGGGGGAAGGTAGCTAGTACAGACTTCAGAAGGAGATTGTTGAGGGAGGGGATTTGTCGGGGGCTGGGGGGGTGGAGGGGGCGGGCAGAGTAGTGTGCTGTTCTGTCTAAGTTACTGACTGAGGGGAACAAAGAACAGCCTCAATTGGAAAGTTTGGAGTATGGCACTTTCACCAGGAGGAGGAAGAAACCTAGAAAGGATAAAAAATATGGAGAATTTTCTCACAATGGTATATAGATTTTGATGAGAAGAACTATTTTTTGTAATAGCTTATAAGAAAACTATTCCCTGAGTTTGAGGAAAGTCTGAGTAAAGCATGAGGATGGGGAAAGTAGAATGGAGGTTTTAGAATAGATTCCTGAGGAAGCCAACAGAGGAAGGCTGTGTTCCCTCATCTGAATTGTGAGATGTGTGACAGTAGACTGGCTCGAGACTGCAGGCTACGCAGCTCCCTGAAGCCCGACCACACCTCCCACTCTGGGGCATACTGCAATTCTGCAGCACCTTGGATTACTGTCTTTCTCAGATCAATGCCACTCAGCACACTGACAGATGGAGGGACCAGACAGGGAGGCTGGGTTTGGGGGCTTCTGCTTTTAGAGAGCAGAGAGTAACAAATGGCTTTAAAGGAGAGGAAGCAGGACGCCAGCAAGCTTCACGGCTGCCTTCTCTTCCAAGAGTGCTGCTCTGTAATGTAATTGTATTTGGACATTTTTTTCGCATGATGTCAGGGAGTAGCCTCCCTTAAAAGCTTTCATGAAAAAGCACAACTATAAAACAGACTCAGGCAATGAAATGGAAACCAGACGAGTGTGTCTGTGTAATTCGGGTAAAGAGATTTTTCTTTGCAGCTTTGTGATCTAATCTCTGCTCTCTGCAAAAACCGTATTTCACAGGATCTACTTACATATCAGTCTTACCACGCAGGTGATTTCAGATGTGAAATGTCCTGCTCTATCACTGGAAAGCAAGGGTCTCCTCCTCAAATGGCTGTGCAGAACACCCTCCTAGGCTTGTGGCCTTTCTAGTCCTCATGTCCTGAGTCTCTTGTCCTTGTGTGAGTCCAAATCCCAGCAAACAGAGGAGGAGGGCTAGTCCCTCTTCAATCATTCTTTGGCTGTACATCTTCATCTTCCCCCCTCACCCCCCTTCTTAGGGTCATTCTTTGGAGAATGTGTCCTAAAGAGAAATATTCATCTAAGAGACACTTTCTTACCCATCTAGGGCACAGAATTGAATCATCCATTGTCCTCTGTTCTTTGTACACTCTCCTACTCCATCTTCATGGGGGTCCTTTCATTTCTTTTTATTCTTTATTAAACTGTATACTATTTTGAGATATACAGTTCATTGGTAGTTAGTACATTCACAATATTGTGCAATCATCACCACTATCTAGTTCCAAAACATTTTCCTCACCCACCAAACAGAAACCCTGTAGCTGTTAAGTATTCCCTCCATATCCCCCAGCACCTGGCAACTCCCAATTTACTTTCTGTCTGCATGAATTTTCCTATTCTAGTTATTTCATGTAAATGGAATCGTAATACCAGTATATGACCTTCTGTACTTAGCTTTTTTCATCGAGCACAGTGTTTACAAGGTTCATCCATGTTGTAGTGTGAATCAGCACTTTATTTCTTTTTATGGCTGAGTGATAGCCCGTTGTGGATATATACCATATTTTATTTATCCATTCATCCATTGATAGATGGATATTTTTCTACCTTTTGGCTAATGTCAGTAGTGCTGCTTGAATATTCATGTATAGGCTTTTGTTTGGGTACCTGTTCTCATTTCTTTTGGGTATGTGCCTAGGAATAGACTTGCAGGTCATATGGTAATTGTATGTTTAACTCTTTGAGAAACTGGCAGCCCCTTCTTGATGGACATTCTTCCTAGGTTTGCTCTGATAACGAGCAGAAGACACTAAAGACACAAAGAACTGACACATTGTCCTCATTCTACTAGAACTGGAAAGAAACTGAAGGAAAAAGGACCAGGTTCCTGGAGTCTTTCTGGAAATGAGGAAAGTCACCCAGGAAATTCTAGTAATCAGAAGAAAGACAGTTTGGATGGGAATAGGGAGAGAATGGGGTCCTGAGAAGATTCAGGCCACTAGAAAAGATTTGACTGAGACAGGAGAAGAACTTAGCAAAAAAGGGACTCAATAGTACAGAGTAAAGGAAAACATGAGCCCAAACATCCCTGGCTGATACAGCCAATCCACTGGTGACAGGGAGCGATGCAGGAGAGCTATGAATTTAGTTATTCCTATAGCAGTAGGAGCAGGGGAGCCGGAAAGAAAGAGTCTTTCATACTAAGGAGATAGGACATTTGGGCTTTGTGGAGCCACTGAAAGCTTTTAAACTGAGGCACAATCAGATGAGAGTTGCTTTAGACAGGTCTCCCTAACCACACGGTAGGGGCTAGCTTGGAGTCCAGAAGAAAGGCTGGAAGGCCACCGTCATTCTTAGAGGAAGAATGATGAGGGTGAACCAAGGAAGTGCTGATAGGGATGGAGAGAGGAGACAAGACTGAGAGGCTTTTTTTTTGCAGTTTCTGGCCAGGGATGGGTTTGAACCCGCTACCTCCGACATATGGGGCCAGTGCCCTACTCCTTTGAGCCATAGGCCCTGCCCAAGACTGAGAGGTATTTAATCATCAGGTCAGGGAGCTGTGGATGCAGAGGTGAGGGCAGAGGATGACATGCCACTCAGGAAAGTGCATACCAGGAAGCAGCAGAGGAGAATTTCAAGGAGATTCAGAGAGCTCCAAAGCACTGCACACACTGCCAAGGGGTCTGAGTCAGACGAGAGGTGAGAGGCTGTGGGTCTGGAGTGAGGGGCTACGTACACAGATTTATTTTGTTTTCTTTTTGAAACAGAGTCTTGCTCTTTCTCCTGGGCCAGAGTCCAGTGGTACTAGAGTACAATGGCGTTTTTGCTCACTGCACCCTCAAACTCCTGGGCTCAAGTGATTCTCCTGCCTTGATCCCCTGCCTTAGCTTCCTGAGTAGTTGGGACTTCAGGTGCTTGCCACCATGCCAGTCTAATTTTTCTATTTTTAGTAGAAATGGGGTCTCCCTTTGGCTCTGACTGGTCACAAACTCCTGAGCTCAACTGATCCTCCCCCCTCATCCTCCCAAAATGCTAAATTTGCAAGCATGAGCCACTGCACCTGGCTGTAATTGGAGATTTTAAATTTGAATTACACCAACACTGATTAATTTTCACGAAGAAATTATTTTCTAGTGTAGCTCCATCAGGCCAGTGATCAGTGAAACTATTTCTAATGTTCACCCTTATTTTCTCAAGTATCAACGCCTATGTATAAATTTAATATAGTAAAAGATTTTATTTTTGTTCAAAAATTTTAGTCAATAATAGCCCTACCAGGCCCAGTTTTAGACTATGTCAGTTTTATTTTTGTGTGTATATTTCTACCAGGTCACAATTACTCCCAGTTATTGTTGCTATTACTATTATTTGTAGTTGTCAGCGTAAACAAAATGATTTCTTTGGTCAATTACTGTGAAGTTTATCATGTGTTATTGCCATTGTCAATTTAGTTTCATGTAGATTTTGACTAGCAACATTCATGGAAGGGTCAAAAACAACCTGCTTCTTCCAATTATCCCTTCTCCCATCGTCCCCACGGAAGGGCAAGTGTTGAAAGGAAAGGAAGTTTTCCGGGCAGAGGACCCTACCTGGGGTCTCACCCTTAAGACCCATCTTACCAGCTAATTTAAATCCATCCTGGAACAGTTTGATTTTTCCTTCTTTTTAGTTGGCTGAAAACCTAGAGCCTAACTGCCCTGTAGTCTCAACATCCTACTCTCTTCCTTGACTTAAAAGAGAGGTTTCCCATGGGCCTTTCCCTTCCCTTATCTCACCAGGCTTCTCCAGGCTCAGCAGCAGCCTAGGGCCATTTCAGCAAGTGTTTCTCATGCCTTTGGGAGCTGGACACTCTAGGGAAGCTGCTGGGGAATGATGGTTGTAGGCAGCAGATAGGAAAGGCTTTGAGAGGCCTGGGACTAAATTTAGTTTCAAGATATAAACTCCCGAGAAACTTGGAAATCACCAGCATTTACCCTTTTGTACACGGTTTATAAATCTTAAAATCACTTTGTGAGTTTAAAAATTGATTTGTTTGTGATATTAACACATGTTGTATTTGTTCTGTTTAGAACCGTGAAAGCCTAGAGGGTAAGGTGGGGGTACATTTGGGATAATTTTCTGGATTCTGCATAAGGCTGGGAGATGGCAATAACCTCAGGAGAGAAAAATAACCTTCCTGAGTTTTTCTAATTTCAAATTTCTAGTCTTCAGTTACACTTCAGGACCATCCACACCCATTATCTCCAAAGCCCACCAAAATGTTGGGGGAGCCACGCAACCGTCCATGTTGAGCTCTGCACTGTGTTCCACTAGGCAGGCATGTCTTCAAGGCCAGCACAGCACCTTGTGCTCAGGACAGCTCTGTGCAATGAGCAGTCATTTGGTTTCTTCCACTGCCCTGAATAAGCTCAGAGGGTTTAAGTAGGAGTGTGGGACCAAGTGGGTGACACTGAGGGTCAGAGAAGCTTCACAAAGAATTCCGAAGGAGCTAATCAGTCTTAAGAGCTCAGGCTGAAAAGAAATTTTCCGTAAGAGAAAGAAGTTCTAGTAGTGAAATAAGATAAAGAAAACAAAAATGCAGTTTGGCTCCAGTAGCTCAAGCGGCTAAGGCACCAGCCACATACACCAGATTAGGCAGGTTCTAATCCAGCCCGGGCTTGCCAAACAATGACAACTACAACCAAAAAATAGCCAGGCATTGTGGCAGGTGCCTGTAGTCCCAGCTACTGGGGAGACTAAGGCAAGAGAATCACTTAAGCCCAGGAGTTGGAGGTTGCTGTGAGCTGTGATGTTACAGCACTCTACCCAGGGCAACAGCTTGAGGCTCAGTGAAAGGAAGGAAGGAGGGAGGGAGGGAGGGAGGGAGGAAAGGAAGGAAGGAAAAAATGACTTCAAGGAAAAGAAAAAAATTAATTTGAAGGAAGGAAGGAAGACAAAAATGATTTCAAGGAAAAGAAAAAAAGAAATTTAAAGGTCCAAGTTGGTCAACGAGGAACGTGAAATTAGTCTGCAGAGCTATTGAGGTCTGCCTCTCCCCCAGGCAGAGGAAGAGGAGGCTATTGGAAGGCAGATCTCAAGTCACCCAGTACTCCCAAGTGGCTTCCAAGTCTGTGGACATTAGTCTCCCTCACTGGTTCACAGTGCAGAGTCAGGGAGGATAAAAGGGGCAGGAGTGCTTTGGTGAGTGGCCGTGCCAAGGGGAATAGAGCACAAGGTGCTTACCACCCACAAAGTGTTGCCTGAACCCTAGGGAGGCTTGAAGTAGTGGAGTCACCAGGGAGCAGGCAGAGGGAGGGGCTCATCTGCAGGAGTGGGGTTCATTTGCAGGGCAGGGCCTGGCTGCATCTTGCACAAGAAGGCTCTGACACAGTACATGTAGCCCAAAGGAATTCTTACCAAATGAAGGAATGCCAAGTGTGGGCCCAAGTGGTCTGGACTGGGCCCCATTGCTTACTGTGCAGCCCCTTCACACATCAGGGCTCCAAGGACAGGCCTTTGTTATCTGCTCTGGAGCAGCCATGGACAAGGCCCACATGTGCAGCACACATATGCCTTACCCTTCCCTGCCAAATGTAGGAGATGGCCGCAAGAAACTGAAACTTGCATGAGCTGCACACAAAACTAAGTATAATGGAAGCACCCAGAAGGGTTTAGAGGCTGGTGGTCTGCCGTTTCCCTCATCCCCAGGCTGTTAGGCCCTTGGGGAACCAGGTCTTCTTCATAGGTGGTGCTGTCTGAGGGTCATTTTGTTTATTTGGGTCTATTCCTTATTCACTGATGTGGTTGGAAGTGGACAGATGCAAGTATTTTTATAAGCTTTGAATTGAGTGTACTATTAACCAGCCATAATTTAATTCATTAATCCTTTTCCTGGGAAGTGTATCCCTAATGAATAAGAAGGGTACTCTTTTAACTCGTAGGAAATGTTTGTTTTCATTCTTATTGGCTGCATCCTTTTTTAAATTAAGGGGAAAATGTATTTACCCAGTGATTTGAGGTAGGCCCACATTTTTATAGTTATTTTAACTTTAAAAATAAAGCTTTTTTTTTTTTTCAAGTATCTTTTCTTTAAAGTGAAAACAAAGGATTTGCTGGGGTGTTTCTAGTTTCATAATAGACAACCAGAAAACTGTTTCTGTCAGGCAGTCATAGATTCGATGGCATACCTCATTTGTGAGGATCTTCTTTGGAAGCTGGACGGTAGGAATTTTGGGGAACCTAAACCATTTGTTCCATTAGAAAATAAAAAACAAGTTTTTAATTTTGGAAATGTTTTTTTCTGCAGGTATTTTCAAAATTTCACATGATAGTGTTTTATCCCTTCCCTTCAAATCTGGAATCATGTTTTCCTTTCTGGGCAGAAAGGGCCCTGTGGCATACTGCCTATCTGAAGTGGCCGCTTCGCTCTCCTTTTATTTTCTGAGACAGAGTCTCCCCTTATCACCCTTGGTAGAGTCCCATGGCATCATAACTCACAGCAACCTCCAAATCCTATGCTTAGGTGATCCTCTTGTCTCAGCCTACAGGTACCTGCTACAAGGCCTGTCTAGTTTTTTGTTTGTTTTGTTTATTTATTTATTTATTTTTTACTCATTTTTTTTTTATTGTGAAATCATAGCTGTGTACATTAGTGCAATCGCCTGTACCCATTCTAAGATGCACCATAGATGTGGCCCCACCCTCCCTCCTCTCCCTCCACCAAAACCTCCCCCCTCCCTTCCCCTTCCTTGGCCCTTTCCCCATAGTCTTGTGCTATAGTTGGGTTATAGCCTTCATGTGAAAGCTATAGTTTAGCTTCATAGTAGGGCTCAGTACGTTAGATACTTTTTCTTCCATTCCTGAGATACTTTGGACTGTTTATTTTTTATTGTTGAGTTTAAGAGTTCTTGACATATTCTGGATACTAGTCTTTGTTGGGCATAAAGTTTGCAAGTATTTTCTCCCCCTTTCTGGGTTGTATTTTCACCCTCTTCACTAGGTCTTTTATAGAAAAAGGGTTTTTTTAAAAAAATTGTATGAGGTCCAATTTATCAGTTTTTCCTTTTATAGAGTATGCTTTTGATATCAACTCTAAGAGCTATTTACATAGTCTGATATCCCTAAGGTTTTCTATGTTTCTTTCTTAAAGTACATAGATTTTGTGTTTTTCATTTAGTTTGTGATTGATTTTGAGTTAATTTTGTATTGAAGTTCTTTTTTTTTTTTTTTTCTTTTCAATTTATGGATGCTCAATTGTACCAGTACCATTGGTTGGAAAGCATATCCTTCCTCCATTGAATTGTGTTTGCACTTTTGTCAGAAATCAGTAGAGCATATGTGTGTATGTCTCCATTCCCTATTCGGTTTCATAAATCTGCTTCTATCATTCTGCAAATACCACGCTGTTTTGACTACTATCGACATATAGGAAGCTTTAATTAATATCAGGTAGAGTTATTCTTCACACTTTAATTTATAAAATTTGTTTTATCTATTGCAGATCTCATGCCGTTCCATGTAAATTTTATAGTAAGCTTGTCTGTGTCTATAAAAGACATTGTCCAGATTTCAATAGGAATTGCATTAAACCTACATATCAGTTTAAAGAGAACCTATATCTTTACCGTGTTGAGTCTTTCAATCTATGAACATGCTATGCCTCTCCTTATTTAATGCCTTTTTTATTCATTTCATCAGCATTTTGTAATTTTCATGATACAGATCTATTTTGTTTATTTATACCTACATATTTTCTTTTTATTGAGCAATTATAAATGTTATGTTTTTGACTTTAATTTTCACATTGGTTGTTAATGTATAAAAATGTGGTTGATTTTTGTGTGCTAAATTTTTATCCTGCAACCATGCTGAACTCACTCATTAGTTCTAGGAGGGTTTTGTGTTTCTTTGTTTTTGTTTTTGTGAATTACTTGACATGCTTTGCATAGATAGTCATATCATCCATGAATAGGGAGGGATAGCTGTGAATTCATTTTGTCCATTTTTATATACCTTTCATTTTATTTGATTGCCTAATTGTAGTGTCTGGAATTGTCTTAAAATGCAGATTTTATTGTTATTCCGGTATTATGAGGCCAATAGACAAGAAGATGAATGCCATTGAAAAGATAGTTTGTTATATTAAATATTTCAAGAGGAGGGGGTGCACCTGCAAGAGAGGGGCATATGGGGAAGCAACATAGTTATGAAGCAGAGAGAATGAGGCAGGAGAAACATGGGCAAGAGCTTTTATTGTGGTTTCCATAGGAAGTAATGTGCAGTGCAGGGTAAAAAAGTTTAGGGTTGACTAGTTTGAATAATTTTGGTGGGCTTTGGAGAATAGATATTATTTCTGGTTTTCTGATACCTGGCCCAGAGATGATTAGGGCAAGAGAATGTTAGCCCTGACTGTGATAAAGGAAGTGGTTGCTGGTATGGGCTCTGGATTAGAAGAAATACTTTACTATTTCTGGGAATCAACTAACCCTGGAAATGGAAGCCTCCAGGGTTATCCATTAATTCCCTAAGGTGCAAAAACATCAACTGGAGAAACTAGAAAATATGGTTTTACAAGAACTTCCAGTAAAATATTGAATGAGAATGGTGAATGTGGATATTCTTGCCTTGTTTCTCGTCTCGGAAAAAAAGCATTAAGATTTCTGTAGATGTTCTTTATCAAATTAACAAAGTTTCTCTCTAGTTTGCTAAGAGTTTTTACCATGAAGGGATGTTGGAACCTGTCCAAAAAATTTTTTACAACAATTAATGCAGTCATAGGATTTTTCTTCTTTAACCTGCTTATACTGTGGATTATACTGATTAATTTTTGAATGTTGAAAGAAATTTACATATCTGTATTAAATCCCTTTTTATACATTGCTAGATTTGATTACTGATGTTTTATTGTGGATTTTTGCATAGAAGTTCATGAGAGATATTGATATTTTTCTTTCTTTTTTGTACTGTTTTTGTCTAGTTTTAATGTCAAGGTAATACCACCAGCCTCATAAAATGAGTTGTAAAATATTCCCTGCTCTTTTATTCTTTAAAATAGATTGGAAAAATTGATTTTAATTCTTCTGTAAATGTTTAGTAGAATTCTCCGACAAAAATCTGAATCTGGAGATTTCTGAAGGATTTTGATTTATGAATTCAATTTCTTCAATGATTTTAGAACTGTTCAGATTATCTATTTCCTCTCAGTTTAGTTTTGGTAATTTGTATATTTTGAGGGATTTTTCCATTTTTTCCTAAATTTTAGAATTAATTTATGGACATAAACTTTTTTTGTAATATTCTTTGCCTGGGCCTATAGTGACATATACCATGTCATTCCTGATAGTGGTGATTTTTAATTTTTTTTTTTTTTTTTTTCAGTTTTGGCCGGGCTGGGTTTGAACCCACCACTCTAGCATATGGGGCCAGTGTGCTATTCCTTTGAGCCACAGGCACCGCCGATATTGGTGATTTTTATCTTCTCTCTAACAACGGTCAGTCTTGCTAAAAGCTTATCAATTTATTGATTTTATTGATTTCTGCTCCTATAATTATCAATTTTATTGATTTCTGCTCTTATAATTATTATTTACTTTCTTCTGCTTGCTTTTGGTTTATTTTGCTCTTTTTTGTAGTTTTATTTAGGATAAAGTTATATTACTGATTTGAGACCTTTACTCTATTCTAATGTAAGCTCTCTGTGATATAAATTTCCATCTCAGCAGTGCTTCAGCTGTGTCCCACATATTTTGACATGTTGCATTTTCATTAAGCTCTATGTATTTTTTAAACTTCCTTTGAGAATTCCACTTTGATTCATGGATTATTTAGAAACGTGAGTTTACTCACACTACCTCATTTTAATAGGTGGAGTGGGATCTCAGATGTTCCTTTGGCACTACTGATGCCTTTCTGGCAAAAGTAGGGTACCAACTCTTCTTTCCTTCTTGTCTTTGAGTAGGATTATAGTCTGAGCTCCCTGGTAGGCCTGCTGATACCAGAAAGAGGGAGAAGCAAAGGGCTGACTTACACTGCTTTGTTGTTGCAGGGTGTAGACAAAACCTCAGCTTCCACCTGGGCCCCAATAAAATTGTTAGTTTGAGGAGTGTGATTTTTGCATTGCTGTTTGGCTGGGGTTGGGGGTATTCCTAAAAAGGTTTTCTTTTGTAATCCATGATTTTCCCGGTCCTTTGGTAAGGGATTTTCTTGTAATTGTTTTTATCTGTGCCTAGTCGTGGTTTGGAGTTATAGGCTTCTATACCCCATTTATGTTATGACAGAGGCAGTAAGAAAACCCAAGGAACTCGCCATTGTGCTTTTCCTTAAGTCCTGAGGTCCCTAGGCTGTCTTCCTTCTTTCTACCTTTCAGAATCTTCCTTTGCTTGTTTGTTATGTCATATCCAGGGATTTTTAGATATAATAGGGAGGAATGGAACTATTCCATCTATTCTGCAGAACCAGAAACCTATGATCAGTTTTCAATATTAAGAATGGTGCTCGTAACAGGAAATGTCAGAAACCACTGCTATGTGTATTTCTTTTTACATATGTTCCTAAGTACAGATTTTTGTGTATTTTTATTGAAAAAAATTATTAGGTTATATATACTATGTGTAATTGTACTTTTCCTCTTAATATTATAACATAATTACTTTTCAATCCTATCATACTCTCTTAATGAGCATAATTTTAATGGTTAATTGAACCATACATATAGTGCTGGCTACCTAGGTTTCTAGTTTTTAAGCATTATAAATAATGTTATCAAATATATGTAAGCATAAAGGTTTTCTCTAGTTCAGATTAATTTTATTAGCTTCTATTTCTTTAAATGAAATTATTATATCAAGGCATAAACATTTTAATGTTGATAGGCATAATATATTGTTCTAAGTTTTTTAACTTTGACAAGAGAGGGTAACTTTCTCACCTAAAATCCACCTTTATCTAAACCCCAATTTTCATAGACCTTCTGAACAGAAAAATATATATATATTTTACACTAACTACATTGGAAGAACTGATATGAAATGTAGAAAATTGCCCTAATCTAAGGAAGCATTATGTAGTTCAGAAAAAAAGGGCCCAAAGTGTAGCTACGTTACAACGCTCAGGAAATATGCCTGAGAAGCTCTTTGAAGTAATCCAGAGCCTGCAACAAATAAAATTGTAGCTGGCTATGTTATTTACGGTTGCCGTTACCCAGGAAACAGAGGCAATGTCTTATGAAATCTGAGTTTGCTAAGACAGAGAGAAGTTGCCTGGTGCCGTTTCTGATTCCTGATCCCCACAACAACCAACACTAGACCTACATTATCAGGTTTTGAGGAGTGCTCAGCACTATCCTCAGTTGTAGATTCTGTCCTGTTCTCTTGGAAAACCTAACTATAGCTAGTTCCAAGGCATTTCAGCAGATTGACCCTGCCGAGGTAGTTGTCTTTCATGATCTGACAGTCCTGGAGAAGCAACAAGAAGGACTAACTAAAAAGTAAATGTAGGAAGGCAAATATGTCAGGCTGAAGGACATTGGGTAGATTCAAAGAGATACAAATACTGTTTAATAAAAATATGCACCTCTCCAATAAATGAATTTAGTAAAGTTTCAGGGTACAAAATCAACATAGAAAAATCACCTGCATATCTATACACTAACAGCAAGCAATCCCAAAAGTAAATTAAGAAAACAATCTTACTTATAATAGCATTAGAAAAATAAAATACTTAGGAATAAAATTAACCAACAAGATGAACTTGTACTCTGAAAACGAAAAAACATTGCTAAAAGAAATTAAAGAAAGCACAAATAAGTGGAAAGACAACCCATGTTCATGAATTGGAAGATTTAATATTGTTAAAATGTACATACTACCTGTCTTAGTCTGTGCTTGTATAACAAAATACTTTAGACTGGGTAAATCATAAAGAAAAGAAATTTACTACTTATAGTTCTACAGGATGGGAACTAAGGTCAAGGCAACAGAAAGTTCAGTATCAGGTGAGAGTGCACTCTTCAGAGATGGTACCTTATTGCTATGTACTCACATGGCAGAAGGGAGCTCCTTAAGCCTCTTTAATAAGGGCACTATTCCCAGTTATAAGGGTGGAGCCCTCATGATTTAATTACTTTCCAAAGCCCTTATCTCTTAATATTATCACATTATGTACTAGGCTCTAACATATAAATTTTGGGGAGATACCAACATTCAGACCATAGCACTGGTCAAAGTATTCTACTAGTTCAGTACAATCCCTATCAAAATCTTACTGGCAATTTTTGCAGAAATAGAAATAACAAATGTAAAATTCATATGAAACAAATCATGAAGGGCTCTGAATACCAAAAATAATCGTGAGAAAGACAAATAAAGCTGGAGGCCTCATACTTCCTTACTTCAAAACATATTACAAAGATATAATAATCAAAACAATACTATACTCACATAAAGAAAAACATACAGAACAATGGAACAGAATAGAGAACTTAGAAGTAAATTGAGGCATACATAGTCAACTGATCTTCAACAATAATGCCAAGACTACACAATGGGGAAAGAACAGTCTCTTCAACTAATAGTATTGGGAAAACTAGATGTCCACGTGCAGAAGAATAAAACTGGATCCTTATCTACACAAAAAAATCAATTCCAAGTGGATAAAGACTTAAACATAAGAGCTTAAACTGTAAAACTACTAGAATAAACTTTTTAAAAAGCTTCATCATACTGGTCTTGGCATTGAGTTCTTGGATTTGACACTGAAAGCACATGAAACAAAAGCAAAAACAGACAAGTGGGGCTACATCAAACTAAAGAGTGTCTGCACAGCAAAGGAAGCAATCAAGAGTGAAATGCGACCTACAGAATGAGAGAGAATATTTGCAAACTATATGTGTGATAAAAGGTTAATATCCAAATATATAAGTAAGCCCTTTTACTCAATAATGATAAAATAATAGCTCAATTCAACAATTGAGCCTTTAACAAGGCAAAAGACTTGATTAAACATTTCTAAAAAGAAAACACAGAAATGGTCAACAGGTATATGAAAAAAGTTTCAACATCACTAATCATCAGGGAAATGCAAATCAAAACCACAATGAGATATTACCTCACACCTATTAGGATGGCCATTATAAAAATAAAGCAAAAAAATCCCCCAAATCTGACACCTGAAAATAACAAATATTGGTGAAAATATGAAGAAACTGGAACCCTTGTGCACTGTTTCTGAGAATATAAAATAATGAATCTGCTAAGGGAAGTAATAGGGGGTTCCTCAAAAAGTTGAAAATAGAACTACCATATGATCCAGCAATTTATTTCTCAGGATTTGACCAAAAAAACTGAAAACAGGATTGTAAAAGGATATTTGCACTCCCATGTTCACTGCAGCATTATTCACAGTAGTCAAGAGGAGGAACCAACATAAGTGTCTATCAATGGATGACAGATAAATAAAAATGTGGTATATACATATAACAGAATATTGTTTGTCCTTATAAATGAAGGAAATCATGTTGTGTGCTACGATGAATCCTGAGGATGTTATGCTAAGTGAAATAAGTCAGTTACAGAAGACAAATACTCAAGATTCAACGTACATGTGGTAATTAAAGTTGTTAAGCTCTTAGAAGGAAAAAGTAGAATAGTGGTTGCCAGGAACTGTGGGAGGTAGGGGGAAATGGGGAGCTGTCAATGGGTATAAATTTTAATCACAGAAGATGAAAAAGTTCTAGAGATTTACAGTACTACAATGTACATATAGTTTACTGCACTATATATAAAAATTTGTTAAATTGGAGTGCTATGGTTTAATTAGTTGACCCTCCAAAACTCATTTTGAAATATGATCTCCAATATTGGGGGTGAGGGCTAGGGGGAGGTGTTTAGGTCATGGTGTAGATTTCTCAAAAATACCATCCTCAAGGTAATGAGTGACTTCTCAGTCTATTAGTTCCACTGAGAGCTGGTTGTTAAAAAGAGCCTGACAGTCATTGTGTTGAGACATTTACATTCTACATTTACTAAGTTTCACATATACCATTGCTCTATGACGTGCTTCGACTCCATTATTCCCACTCAGTCATGTCCTTCCAATGTGATACATCACGTGTGTAGGAAATGATACTATTTTGAGCCTGTTTAATAGCGCGTATTATTTCATATGCTAATTTGATACTTTTATATTTATTAAATTGGTGATAATCATTGTTGGCCTTATTATTGACACTTACTTGATATTTTCTGTCTGGAACATTTTCTCGTTTATTGTTTTCCTTTCATTTTGACTTGTGGTTTGAGTGTTAGAACTTCCTCTGTTCTTTTTGATTCCTCCAGTGATACAGATACTCTTCATTCTATTTCAATTATTTTAGCTGATGTTTACAAAGCTTACTTAAAAATAAGTTTAAGTATCAAATCAAGAATTGTTTATGAGTTTGAAGTAACGTTTTTTGTTTTTGTTTTTTTCTACAGAGCAAGGTAGCAAACCTCTGTACCTGGAAGCAGGAGCTTTCAGCTGTCCTATGCTCTGCCCATTGGGTGTCCACACTAGGGTTGGCATTGATGTGGTGACCTCCTAGTACCAGGGAATCACCAGGTTGAATAAGGAAGGGTGAACTTGTCCAGGTGTGAAATGGAACAGGTCCGAACGCTCACGCAGGTCAGCAGTGGGTTGCACCTGTGAATATCCACAGCACTCTAGCCTGTGGAGAGACTCTGTTAGGGAAGGGAAGAGAAAGGAAGAGAAGGGGAGGGGAGGGGAGGAGAGGGAAGGGGAGAGGAAGGGAGGGAGGGGAGGGGAGAAGGAACAAAAGGAAAGTAAAGGAGAAAATAAATCAAAGGAAAAAATTT